>MU186828.1:1125-21230 GCA_016904865.1 Pissodes strobi
TTAAATATTATTATATTGTCCTATTTTATACATATAAATTTACCAAAAATATAGATACAATGTATTGTATTTATTTATGTACATTTTATAAAAATTACCCTAGCATTATGGAAATAATAGGAAAAATTTTCATTGTAGCAAACCTAGAAAGAATGTCATTAAACACATAACACATAATTGTAGTTTATTACATGAATCTATACCCAACCAAAACCCAAAATATTATTAAAACGAGGTCTAAAGAAACTAAAAAATAAATAGATAAATAATTCAGCCTAACTTTTCAATCACTCCATGTAATTTCAAAGGAAAATAAACAACGCGCTTCGTTAAACGGTTCTTGAAGATTTGTTTTTAGAAAGGGCAATGCCCTACAATGGCCTCATAAACTTGTGACTAAAATGTCCTGCTTTATTCGGAATTCTGTGCTACTTTTGGTAGTTCACTGCTTTTTGCGTTTACTAAATTGTATTATGCAGAATGTCGTATTATCATAGTCGTGAAAACTAATTATAATCTGCGAATGTTTACACTACTAAAGAAACAAATTAAAAATCTGTCAATGGTCGAAATTCTTCCTATTCTCAATTACAAAACTAACAATTCCACCTATACCAACATAGAACCGTTGTTTGAGTAAAGGGTTATTCAAACAACGATAGAACCTATCTTATTGTAGTTATTGTACCATTCCATTAATATTGGTACGTCTCTGAGGAGGCATAATAATATATAGATTTTTTTCAATTTGCAAGCTTACATGTTTATATTTATTTTGTGCAATCTCTGTACATCTCCCTAAAATTTAATAATATCAGTTTTTCTCCAAACACCAACATTTATTGGTAATGAAAATGTTTGACAAAATTATTGATAATAACACGTCTTCCTTAACTCAGGTGAATACTAGAATAAGTCGATTAGTAATACTGAATCAATTCGTAAAAAAAACAAAATAAATATAAACCCAACATTATTGGGCCCTTTACGGTAACAGTTCAAGGGAAAAATGATAACAACATTGGCAATTATCATCACACAATGGCTATAGCTAGAGATTTATTTAGCGCAGACATCTCGCACACAAAAAGTCCACTTCGTAAGGGGAGGAACAGAGTAACTATTGAGTTCGATTCACCAGAAGCCGCGAAATCTTTTCTGTTGTTAATGTTGCCTGCAGAGGGATAGTTAGAGGCATGTATAAGCAATTATCTATAGATGGTATCAAACAAAATGAGATTCAATAGACGAGTTAGTGGTGATACTGGTGATAATATGACGGAATACGTACCAACCGGTACTTGTCTATTTACGTTTGAAGGTAAAATTCTGCCTCCAAGTATTAATAGCTTCGGTTTGAATATGAGGGTGGAACCTTATATCATGAGGGGGGCACAATGTTTTAATTGTCTATGCAAAAAATTTATAAAACAGTAATCTCTTCAAAATTGCATCATATTAGTTTCTTGACCAAACAGTACTTATTGGATGCGAACAAACATGGTTTTGGCATTTTACTTTCATGGATTCCGAGTCACTCTGGTATTTACGGAAATGAAATTGCTGACAAACTTGCTTATATCGGACGAATTTTAAGAATTCCTTTGGCCATTAAACTGGATAAATATGATCTGTTTCCAGTCATTAAAGAAGAAATAAGTAATGAATGTAGGTCTGCATGGAGTGAGTACACAAAACAAAGGAAAATGGTATCCGTCAATTCAGTGGGAATTTGCTAAGATATCATGGTATAAGAACATTGACTACGTTGATAGAAGACATCTCACAACAATCATCAGAATGAGAACAGGTCATTGTTTATATCCAGCACATATGTTTAGAATTGGTCTTCTGGAACGCCCGTATTCTGAATGTAACACGGGTGTGGCAGATCTGGAGCACGTTTTATTTAATTGTTCAATTATGGAAGGTGATCTCTATCAAGAACTAATAGTAGGGGAGCTGGCCCGAAATCCAGTGAACCAGAGTTATCAAAATTTTAACTAATGCAGTTCGACTTTGGGCTATCCGGGTATGCCAAAACCAACCATCTGCCGCCTCAGGTCATGTTACTTAATTAAGGGGCGGCTTTTAAAAAGAGGGGATGCTTACTATATGGTGAACTACATTTATCAAAGATAATCAATATACACTTGAATAATATAGTCGATCCGAAGTGCTTTTGCACTACGGCAGACGATCTTTAAGAATTACTTTCACATAGCAGACGCCCGTCAAAATGACAGAAAATCAAGTTTACTAAACGACATTTATCAAAAATAATTTTTTTCTTCAAACGTCAGTAAATCCGTCATTACTCGACTGTGTAGGCGGCTGTGAAGTTTCGCTTTTCCTCCGCCGGAGCTTTACTTTTCACTTTTCCGCCGGCGGAGGTAAAAGTGTTGTCATAGCAGCATAGATACAATACAAACAGACAACAAAATAAGCGTCAATAACTCAAGATTTATTAAACTACAATTTGTATTTATCACTCGATTTGTGACTGCATTTCTAAAAATCACTAATTTAGGAACAAATTGGTTATTATTTAATTGAACTTACTCAATAACTGTTTATCAATACGGAATTAAAACGCAATCGGAGACGCAATTTAAAAACATAATAACTATTGTTGACAGTGTCCACTGACAGCTTTATGTTACATTACTATAGCAACAACCTGTGCCTATTCACCGACACCGGTCAAGTCGCCTTGCGAACCCATTTATCTTTAATAATAATTAGATATTATTACTATTAAAAAGAGATGTTTTTGCATTAATTTGTCGACATTTGAAGAAAAAACAGCATATTTTATTTGGAGGAAAAGTTACTTTTCATGGCTTGCTCTCTATTACCAGCCTCACTCCGTTCGGCTGTTAAACACGAGCGCGCCATGAAAAGTATCACTTTTCCTCCATATAAAATAATATACTATTGCGCCATTCGATTCGTTATGTTATATGATACCTAAAAAAGACATGGCAGACGAAAAAATTGCAATACATTTTCGGACAGACGCTGTCAAAGTGACAGGTTGAGATTTAATAAACGATAATTATGAATGGAAAAATTAATATAATTAGTAAGATCGTTAATATGTGTAAACAATTTCGCTTAAGCAGACATTTTCTCCACTCGCCTGGAACCTGACAGACGCGCGTCAAAATGACAGAAAATCTGGTTTAGCAAACGACATTTATCAAAAGTGGTTTTTGCGCCATTCGATCATTGATTTGTATAGGAGTGGATTCGCAAAATCGAAAAACGTAAACAAAGAAGATCCCGTTTTGTCATGCGTACTAAAACACTTGCCGTCTCAGCAGGCGTCGATCAGGACCGAACTTGGCTTTTGTCTTTGACGTGTTTTCGTTTTGACAGCCGGCGCTGCGTTTTGTATTGATATCGAATACTTTACATTTTATTGACTTTCTTTGGACCTAGTGTTTGTAGTTGCTTAATTAGTTTTAGTTTAGTGGTTCACGTTTGTGCTTTGTGCGTACCCTATTTTGATTTTCGTTTTAATTGAACAATACGCACATAAACCATGGGCGATGCTACCAAAATAGAATCCCGAAAGTGTATGGTTGTGTTTTGTAGCAGTAGAAGCAAAATACCCGGGATTTCCTATTTCAAGTAAGTATAATTATTATAAATATTACTTATTTATACCTTATTGTTTGTTTCACTATGCTAACTGGCCTATTTCACAATCGGCAAGGCTACTCTGCCGAATATTTGGTGAAATAATTACTTTCGTTCATAATCACAATTTTGGAATCCGGGCCTGCCTAATGACCTTCACACTGCAACAGATGGCGCCCATTAATTCTCTAATGCGCAATGCAAAATAGAAATCGTTTTGTTTACATTTCGCGGTCGTAAATTATTTGGTCTATTTATTGCTTATCCACTCCTATACAAATCAATGCATTCGATTCGTTATGTCATATAATACCTAAAAAACACATGGCAGACGAAAAAATTGCAATACATTCTCGGGCAGACGCTGTCAAAGTGACAGGTTGAGATTTGATAAACGATAATTATGAACGGAAAATTTATCATTCTTAGTAAGATCGTGAATATGTGTAAACAATTTGGCTTAAGCAGACATTTTCTCCACTCGCCTAGAGGCTGACAGACGCCCGACAAAATGACAGAAAATCAAATTTACTAAACATTTATCGAAAATAATGTTTGCGCCATTTGATCCGTTATCATATATTACCCAAAAATATCATGGCAGACAAAAAAAATTGCATTACATTTTCGAGCAGATGCTGTCAAGATGACTGCACCCTGGTTCAGATTTGGTAAGCGGAATTACGAACGAATGCTGTGGCAGCTCGGCAAAGATGGGCAATTAGTCATTACTAAGAACTTCAATCGTGATCCAAACGTTTGAAGATGTAGGTTGCAGTAAAAAGGAAGATGTTTCAGCTGAACTGCAAGAACATCGGATAAAAAAAGACAAAACGGCGTTAAATTTACTAGTAACTACTATAGAGAATTTTATGAATCCTTTTTGAGATATACCGAAAGAGCAGCTGATTAACACTGCTAGTGGAAAAGCTTCATCTAGTCAAGTAGAAAAATTCCTTTTATATGTTGAAGAAAGCGGAACTGAATTACGTGACAGATTTATTCAAGAATGTGTATTGGATCCTACAAGGTTTGAGAAGCCTATAAAAAAGCAGATGTGCATACTTTTGCCAACGAAGGTATTAAACACTCAATTAAACACAAATAAACTATATGTGAACTTAAATTTGAAAGAGATTTAATGAGTAAACTTTTGCTGTTATCAATAGATAATAAGCTAGATCTAGAGTTAGTGATGACTTATCCCTTAACGAATGTTCCCTTATCGCTTTGTAACCTCGATGGAAGCATGATAAAAACAAACAAATCAGAGCTTCTTGTTTGTTCAAATTTTAGAAAAAGTTGACAAAAACGCTAAAGAGCCAAAATCGGTTGATGCCACGGTTATTGACGGATATTTCTTTTTGCACTTATTGAAAGAACCTCCACCAACATTTGAAGGTTTGGCAAGATTAACCTATCTAAATTTTAAAGGAAATGAAGTACACCTGGTTTTTGACAAAATTATTAATCCTTCATTAAAAGACACTGAACGTGATCGAAGAATTTCAAGTGGTTCTCGAGACAATAAGTATGTTACTACAAGGTCAAGTCAGCGACGTCCATGTAATTTTATCAAAGCATTGCGACAGGACGGCTTTAAAAGGGCTCTGGCTACGTATTTAGCTGTTGAATGGCAAAACAATAACTACGCCTCAATAATTGGTAACAAAATTATTTATCTCTAACAAATGAAAATCTATGCTACAAATACTGTGCTAAATATCAAAAGGAAACAATTGGCGACTTTTACTGTGAACATGAACATGAAATACACGCATTGTATTTCATCTTTCAAAAACTAGCGCAAATAATATTATCATCAGAGCATCAGATACTGACATTGCTGTGATAACCCTCGGAAATATGGAAAAAATTAATGAACGTAACATGAAAAAAATTTGGATGGAAACGGGCCTTATATCAAACAGTTCATTAAGGTACATCAATTTAAGCAAATTGTTTGAAACTTTAGGGTCTAATCTGTGTAGGGCCTTGCCAGCTTTTCATGCATTCACTGGATGCGATTATACATCAGCCTTTTATGGCAAAGGAAAGAATCGCCCCTTTAAATTGTTATCAAGCTGCGAAGAAACTCAAAGGACATTTTTTTCGCTGGGCTCATCTAAAGATATTCCGGAAGACATTTTTAATATAATAGAAAAATATGTTTGTAAGTTATGCAATCGTCCAAAACTCTCCAGCCTAAATAAGGCAAAGCTTCATACTTTTATTGACACTTATAAGTCCCTAGCTGCAATCACTCCACTTTTTCTGAAAAAGTCATTCAATGCTTCATGTTCACTTCGGCGACTCGAGTTCAAACCCCGTAGGTGTTTAAAAATTTTTTTTAAGGTTATATTTCTAAACTATTTTTTTCTTGTTTTTGGGTATGTCTTGGGTTAGCACCTGGTTAGTTTTCTTTTCTTGAGCCCCCGTAGCGAGCGGTAGCGAGCGGAGGGCCATTCGAAAAGTGAAATATGCGAAGGAATGAATAGTTCCTTTTTGTGATGATTGTAGCAACAGATTCATTTCATTTCGACCTGGCTGCTGTTAGGCAGTATTTTTTTATATTTTATATATACATGTAAAAATCTAAATAAATCTGGATTAAAAAGCAAGGTTAGCGATTGATTTTTTTCTTGTATCGTTGGTTAGATTTTTGTTTGAAAAATAACTGTGAAATAAAGTTTGCGTTGATGATTTATCGTTTACCAAATCTCAACCCGATACTTTGACAGCGTATGTTCGAAAATGTGATCCATTTTTTTCCTCTGCCATGACACTTTTGGGTAATATATGACATAACGAATCAAATGGCCGAAAAATGATTTTTAATAAATGTCGTTTAGTAAATTTGATTTTCTGTCATTTTGACGGGAGTCTGCCAGACTCTAGGTGAGTGGAGAAAATGTCTGCTTAAGCCAAATTGTTTACACATATTTACGATCTTACTAATAATGTTAATTTTTCCGTTGATAATTATCGTTTATCAAATCTCAACCTGTCACTTTGACAGCGTCTGCCCGAAAATGTATTGCAATTTTTTCGTCTGCCATGTCTTTTTTAGGTATTATATGACATAACAAATCGAATGGCGCAAAAATTACTTTTGAAAAATGTCGTTTAGTAAACTTGATTTTCTCTCATTTTGACGGGCGTGCTATATAACAGTGATTCTTAAAGATCGTCTGACGTAGTGCAAAAACACTTTGGATCGACTATATTATTCAAGTGTATATTGAGTATCTTTGATAAATGTAGTTCACCATATAGTAAGCATACCCTCTTTTTAAAAGCCGCCCCTTAATTAAGTAACATGACCTGAGGCGGCAGACGGTTGGTTTTGGCATACCTGGATAGCCCAAAGTCGAACTGCATTAGTTAAAATTTTGATAACTCTGGTTTACTGGATTCCGGGCCAGCTCCCCTGCTATAATCGGTATAGGTTGCCCTATAGCCCTTTGTCAGTGAACACTGTGTTAGCATACGTTAATAACAATATTATTGTAGTACTAATGAATTATCTGACTCATAACAAAGTGAATCTATGAATCGAAAATTTTATAGTTTAAAATATTTAATCTACCTCTTTCTTCTTCCCTAGGGTACCTTATCCGAGGCAACTTTCGCGATGTGTAATGCTCTTCTGTTGCCCGGGAGAGAGAAGAGTTTTTGTCCTTTGTTGTGAATTGTCTTACTAACACCTCCTATCTGCATCTATTACATAAAATGAAAGTGATTACGTTTACGTATGACAATGAGACACGTTGAAAAGTGTTATAGTTAAAAAGTAAAGTAATTCAAAAGGTGGACCATGACGAATGTCAGATGCTCTTAACAGGGCGGTTCTGCGAGTTTATACATTGTGAACTGGGCAAATGCGCAAGCGCGAAATACACATCTAAGAAGCAATAAAATAATAATAAAAGGATACTCACCGGTTCAAATGTGGGAATTGACACACCGTTTGATGCGCAACTAAGTTGGGCATCGTGCGTTCTTGTTCGTTTATGAATTGTAGATTTGAGTTTTGTTATTGTGAGCGCTTTTTTTGTGATTTTAATTACTTTATCTTGTGGTTTTATTAGTTGTGTAATCGAACTATATATTTTTGAATTGTTATATTTTCAAGATAATAATACACATAGTTTAAGGTTAATGAGCAAGAATAAGTAGCTGCATCAAGCATAAATTGTATTAATAACAATTCAAATTCTTTATTGGTGCTAGTACACATAGTGTTTACACCTTAGACACGGAAAGAAGAGGACAGATAACATGGGAAAAAGCCTGTTACCAGCTGCCACATAAATTACTGGGTAACTTCAATAAATTAATTGAAATTATAAGTAATAAATAATAATTAATAAGTTAAAGTAATGTTCAGTCGTAAAATAATATAGTCATTTTATAGGTAGAGTATACAAAATATATTACCTACGCCTCTGTTGAATGACTCTCCTTGAAGAAGATTATGGCTTTATTGATTATTTGATGACTGAAAATATCCAAGATCGGGTATCAAATTACTGTCGATAATTAAATAAACATCCCTACCATGATATACTCAGAGGTAATACAATGTGTACATTATGCATTATTATTAAAACAAGAAATATGCAAATAAACTACAAGGTCAGCAGACAATAATTATCTGTGAAATGAAATTCCAGGCTCCTTCTTCTCACTTCGGCTCTTGCAACCATATGCCGAACAATTTGCCATTATGAATCTTAGTTTTTATCTCTCTTCGTTCAAAAACTCACTAAATAAATGCAAAACAGCACCGCCACAACAATAGATGTGTTTGCCACATAAATAATGGTCGCCGCTCTGAAAAGGCTTCAAATTTCAGTACATTGGCTTAATGTCATGCGCGGTATCCTTACTCTTGCCTAATTTAAGGTTTACATAATGCAGAGCTGGGCCAGGTACTAATTGTACTTTAGTGCCAGATACATGCCCTAACTAAACAATAAGTACAGAGTCTTGAGTACTAAGCTCATTGCACACCCTGTCGAGTACAGCACTCTAGGTACAAGTACTCACATTTCAAGATTACTATTTGCAAGTAGTTAGTACCTACCTACAGGGTTTTCTTTACACCCCACCTAGAGCTATTATTTGAATAAATAGGTGTCCAATATGCTAAATACAGAAATGTCATGTTTATTTATGAGCCATTCTTTTTGGGCTAAAATGAGAAAAAGTAAATGTCAAATTTTGACAGGTTGATTTTTTTTATGTATTTCAAGAATTTCACTAGAAATTCTAACCATCCAGAAAATAATAAAAGTGAATAATAAAGTAATAAATAAAATAAAATAATAGATAATAATAAAAAGTGAGAAAGATTAATTTCACGCTTTTAGGATCAGTAACTAGTGCAATTCAATATAAGGTTGCTTTCAAATTCACATAATCGTAATGAGTACTTACTAAAAATGTATTCGGTACAGAATATCCACTTGTAGTCAGAGTACAGTATTTGAGTATTTTAACTCGAGTAGTGCCCAGCTCTGATAACAAATATCGAAAGAATAATTTATTTCTATCAGTAAGAAAGCAACAACTTGATTTCAATAGGGATGCGCGATACACTGAATAGTATCGATATTTAGTATCGAAACGTAAAGTATCGATACATTGGTGACCTAAATATTGACTTCTTATCTGGATCTAATAAGTAGTAATAACACTCAATATCTTAAGTTTATCTTTGTTTATTTCTTTCGATCTAAGGTCACAGTGGTCACACCTAAACTGTCCAACCAGGATAACTCTGCAATCATCTACGATGATTAACTACTTATGTTCAAACTTCGACTTAGAGGAGCTACAGTTAAATGTTGTCTCAGCGGATATATCTGATCACGAGGCAATAGTTTGTCAACGTAATTTAACAGACGGAAACCAAGTGGGTAAGAACACATATAGAATGGGTAGATTATTTACAAAGAAAAACTATAGAAGATTTAATCAGAAATGTTTGGACACTTCATGGCGGGACGTACAGGGTTTCCCCGTATAATTGCGCACCCCTTTAAAATCTTTATTTTTATAGATAGAAAAAAATAGTTTGTATGAAAGTTGCAGGATTTTTCATGAAGATTTTCATGGTTTAAGAAAGAAAAACAAATGATGATCGGAAAATTAACAAATCACTATCAACTTCGTTATTTTAAATGGAACATCCTGTATATGATTGAAAATTCAAATTCTGCTAATCTTCCTCTTTTCAAATATATATAACTTATTTATATTCGGATAAACGAGTTGCAAGTTATTTGAATTTAAAATTTGTTCTTATAAGCCACAAATATATTGTATCCATGGCTAACTACACTAATTCGAAATGTTTCGAATGGCTTATAAGAACAAATTTTAAATTCAAATAACTTGCAACTCGTTTATCCGAACATAGATAAGTTATATATATTTGAAAAAAGGAAGATTAGCAGAATTTGAATATTCAATCATATACAGGGTGTTCCATTTAAAATAACGAAGTTGATAGTGATTTGTTAATTTTCCGATCATCATTTGTTTTTCTTTCTTACACCATGAAAATCTTCATGAAAAATCCTGCAACTTTCATATAAACTATTTTTTTTTATCTATAAAAATAAAGACTTTAAAGGGGTGCGCAATTATACGGGAAAACCCTGTACTTAATTCTAAACAACCGCTAGGTGTTTTTCACAGTAGAATAACAAGCGTTTTAGAAGGTTGTTTTCCAAAAATTCCGATTAAAAGCAAAAAAGAAAAAACAAGAATTGGCTTACCATGGGTTTAAGGGTTTCAGCTAAAAACATGGGATGTTTGCGAAAATATTTTTACAATGATCAAAACTTTTATTTTTTAACTACAGAAAAATATACCGATGCAGGATTCGAGCATCTGTAAATATTTTTTATTCCCAGAAAATAAGCAATGCCAGAAATAAACAAAGAAAGAGTTCGGCAAAAGACTAATTCTAAGAATGTAAATGGTGCAGCCTCTGAGTCCAATCTTTCATGTAATATAATAAACGGTTTCTATTGTTCAATAGCTTCCAAACTATCCTCAGAAATTGAGATTAAAGAAAACTTTAGTCAATACATGTCCCACGTAAATATAAAAGATTAATTTTTTCTCACCCCCACGAATTTAATAGAACTGAAAAGTGTTATATCAAAAATTTAAAATAAAAAATGTTACGGTTGGGACCACATGTCAATAAAAGTTTATGAAAGTCTGCCTGACTCAGTTTTAGCCATTCTCTGTGAAGCGACTAATGAATCCTTATTGGCGGGTGATTTAGCACAATGTCTTAAATTAGCAACAGTTGTGCCTGTTTTTAAGGGTGGTGATGTTAACCAGCCTCCCGATTTTCGCCCCATAGCTCTTTTGAAAATCTTGTCAAAGATAGTGGAAAATATTTAAAAACTACGCTGGTATCTTTTTTGTCAAAAAATAATATATTAAGCAGGGAGCAATTCGGATTTAAGGCAGGTCTTAACACTAATGATGCTATATATTCATTTCTGGAAGAGCTATATATCAACCTTAATAGGAAGGATTATGCATCGGCTATATTCTGCG
Source organism: Pissodes strobi (assembly GCA_016904865.1). Lineage (NCBI taxonomy): Eukaryota > Metazoa > Arthropoda > Insecta > Coleoptera > Curculionidae > Pissodes > Pissodes strobi. Next base: position 12,358 of record MU186828.1, read on the forward strand.
ACCTCAAGAAAGCTTTTGACTGCGTGGACCACCATGTTTTACTGTATAAGCTTGAGAAATATGAATTCAGTGGTAGAGCATTGTACTGGTTCAAGGCTTACTTGTCTGGTAGAACGCAAAAGGTAATGTTTAGCAGTGAAGTGTCCAACGAAAGGAATGTAGCTCATGGGGTACATCAAGGGTCTGTATTGGGTCCAATAGTATTCTTATTATATATAAATGACATCACGAGATTAAAGATAGAGGGAAAATTCACACTGTTTGCGGATGACGCCACCGTCTTATGGAGCCATAAAAACGCCATGATCCTAGAAAGTACAGTAAACAGAGATGTTGGTTTAGTAAAAAGATGGTGTGATGCTAACCTCTAAACTTTAAATATAAATAAAACATGTGTTATGATTTTAAAGGTGATATTAGTGTAACTGTAATGGATAGTTTGCTTACCAATCTTGAAGAAAATAAATTTTTGCGCATTTATTTGGACAACAAGTTGAGATTTGTAACTCATATTGAGCAGTTAAAAACAAAAGTGGCATCTGGCTACTATGGTATCAGAGTCCTGAGGCGGCAATTAAATAGGGAGACTGTTAGGGTTGCATATTTTGGTCTCTTTGAATCGCACTTGAGGTATGGTTTGTGCTTTCGGGCAAGTTGCACCGGGGAACTATTCAACGCGGTCTTTGTGTTGCATAAGCAGGCTGTCAGATACATGTGTGGGGTTGGCACTCGGGACACTTGCAGACCCTGGTTTATAGAACTGCGAGTGTTAACCTTGACGGGTTTACTCGTGCTCGAGACAGCAACGATGGTGCACACAAAAATTCAAGATGACATACATTCCCCTAACCCAAACAACACAAGATCAATGCACAGAGTGCCAGTTCCAACACCAACAAGTGCACTAACAAGAAAATCTATTATATATAACGCTAAGGCTATTTTTAACCATTTACCACTACAGCTTCATACAATCAAGTAAGCTGAGGTCTTTAAAAAGCAATTAAAGACCCTATTAATGGACAACCCTTACTATTGTTTGGATGAGTTTTTCAATACAAATTTTAATTTAGTAATGCGGTAATGACGTTTGTTTTGTCTTATTTTCTGCGCATTTGTTTCTTTCTTGAGTGTTGCCTGTGTGAATATTTTACTACCTATGACTTCAATAGTTTTATCTAAATGTAACTGTATAGTGTTGTGCTTGATTTTTGCGTTGTTACTTTTAATTGCCTTATTATTTTCCTTTGTTTTTTTTTTCCTTTTTATATTGCATACGTGAGCATGTAATACTTGGTAGTAGTTAGATCTGTCAATGTGACTTGTTATCTAATTTATCTATCTATTTTGTTGCTTTGTACACAAGTAATCTTAGTTAATAAAGCATTTTTTGACTTGATTTGATTTGATTTGATTAAAATATTGTTTGTTAAAATATTGATACTAGAAATATCAATACCTTAACGATCCGGGATTTTCATGATGACAGGTTAACGGGCGGTACTGATTCTACTGATATTCCTAAACAAAATATAGTGATAAATTGAATTAAGGACTCTACATCATCATCAAAAGATATGTATTATTATTATTATTGTTATTACTAAAAATTAAAAATAAAAAACAAAGCATATTTCTTCTTTTGTCTTATCCTAGATTGTTACAGAAATCATAGGACAACAATAAAGAAATTTTCCAACTGCCTAGTTCTTCATTATCTTTCGTTTGCTGATAGGTACGAAATTCTCCGTGCACTGACACTCCTAGAACCTAGAAGTGGATATAGCAGACCTTCTTTTTGGAAATATCCGCCCGCGTCCTCCCGCCTGACGAGTCCTGGGCATTATAAACACATTTCACATTTCTGGCAAATAGATGTCTCCATGGTTCAGCAAATTGCTTCCAGCTAGCCTCGTGACTGAGTGGTTAGAATGCTGCGTCTCTGATCCAGTGACAAGACTTGTTTTTTTTAAGGTTATGTTTGTAAAAAGTTTTTTTTCTTGAGTTTGAGCTTGCGTTAGGTTAGTTTTTTCAGTTTTTGTTGGCCGCGCCCCCGTATCGAGCGAAGCGAGCGGAGGACCATGCGTGAAGTGACCAAAATACAAATGTAAACATTGTGAGCCCAGGACTCGTCAAGCGCTTATGTCTTGATAACGTAACAGAGCAAACCCCATATTTTTATCTTGTAAACAAAGATGTCACAATAACCGACCGTGAGTGTTTTTCGTCTGCCAATCGTCGTGCCGCGACCTTCAATTTTTTCTGCCGCCGCGCGTTAAGAAATTTCACTTCAAAAATCTCGTTGATGCTAACTTAGTGAAATAGATAAAAACCATTCTATTTATTCTAATATTTGTATACTTTTAAAATATCTTCTAATTAAATATTTTTGTGAAGCTTATAAAATACGTTGGAAATTTCATATGTACCTATAGCTAATTATGAACAATTTAGTAAGACAATATTTTTCTCTTATTTTCTAGAACGTTCTGCATTGCTTTCTGAAGTAAATGTAACACGAATTCAAGACCTAACTCCTAAGGACCGACATGTGTATCGAAGGGCTTTTCAATTTAAAAGGAGAGCTACTTTATCCATAAAAAGTAGGCTTTCATTGAAGAAAAAACTGGATGCATCAGAAAAATTCGCCAAATTTGGTTGACTTCATTCCATTCAGTTGGGGCAAAGAGGACAATTTGAAAGTATTCCTGACTCTGCAAAGGTTTGCTTCTCAGGTGCCTATTTTATTATTAATACACTTTAGCCCAACTAGTGAAAACTTCTTTAAGCGCGTTTTGCGTTTTTTCCTGAATTCAGTACACCCGTCACGCATCACGCTCGGATATGTATGGCATGTTCCCGTATAGGTAGGGGGCTGAAATTTTCAGGGCATGTAGCCGGGGTAAATAATTTTGGACTTAAAAAGTGTTTCTGGCAATTTTCGACGTAAAAAACTATAAATTAGAAATTAAATTTAAAAGTTTACAGAAAAATCAAATTTGGAATACTAAGTTGAAATTTTGGAATTGATCGTTGGATAGGATTTAAATTGTGATTTTTATTTGGCACTTTGATCCAAAACGAAAAATAAGAGTAATTTACTTTTAATAGTATTTTACGTTTTCTTGTTTTCGATCTCCCTGTATAATATTTTCAAATTTAAAGTATGGCAATGGACTTTTCAAAACAAGCAGAACTTTTTATTAAGAGCGAGTTTTTGTCGAAAAATTAAATTTTTAGTTATTTTGTCCTCTTGGGACCTCTATCCATGGACATACTGTATATTATAGGGTATATAAGCCTTACAGTTCTTTATAAGATATCGAGTTCATGTAATCCAGCTATATTTTGTATCTGACTTTAGTAAAATGAAACTTAAATGACCATTTTCTTACTTAGTGTGTTTATTTAATTAAGTTTGTTGCTGGTCACTCACATTTTAGTTTAGTAATCGCTTGGTTATTTACCTGTGTTTATATTTTCCATCCCTTCACTGGGAAAATTTGGGAGAATAAAAAATACTTATAATATTATTTTTCTTAATTTAACTTTTATTTTTACATTTCAGTAATATCTTACTTAATTACCTAACTAAAGCCCAACTAGCATTTCATATATTTATAAAAGTTGTAAGAATATTCTTAAATCCAAAATTAAAAGTCTTAAAGCTGTATTATTTACTCTCCAGGACATTCTTACAGCCCTTATAAAAATACTATAAGTGCAAAAGAGGCACCAATTTATAGCGCCTATATACTTTATAATTATTCTTATATGTGTTCTATGATGGTAGTTAGAAATGTGACAGTGACAGATTTATAAACATTTATATCACCTATAACTGTGAACCTGTGTTATAAATGTTGTTGAGCGGCATTATTTTAGTTTATAAGGTACAAAAAAGAAAGCCAAAAGCCCTCTTAAATGCCGCAAAAATCTTAATTTATAGGATAAATCATTCTGGTAGTTTCGATGTAAGAAACAAAATTGCTTTCGTCTTGATGTTTGGTATATGTGTCGATATAATGGATGCTTCACTATTTCCATAAGTAATATAATATTTTACTTAGCGATAGTAATGGTACCCTGTACTAAGGTTTTACTGCGAAACCCACTTTTCTGTCAAAGTATATATACTTTTTAAGTAATTTTTTCACGCGCCTTTACGAAATGTTTGTTTTATGATTAATAATAACAAATAAAAAATATAATATTTTTTATTGTGTGTTCTTTAAATCATGAAAAGAGTTATTTTTTTTCTTTTATTTACTAAATTATTAAAAGATTTTGAAAATAAAATACCATATTTCTTGTAAAAGTAAATTTTAAAATAGCTTATTTATTATTTTCAATATGGATGCCCTTGTTACTAGCTTTAAAATGGCTGCTTCTAGTGCCTTTACTATTTCCTCCATAACAGCACTTTTAAAGCAAATTTGCTGTTAGTAAAGAAATTATACAAAAGCTGAAAGCTTTTTTCTCTCCAGGTTACACATTAAACGCAGTGGCGGATTAACTCAAGATGCCGCCCGGGGCTACCAATCTCTGTCGCCCGTATCCTCTATCAGAATCTTTTTTAGTTTCACGCATATTTCTTTTTTTTTATTTAAAATAAGTACATTAAACATAGTGCAATTTTATTAATTTGGAAATTCGACATATCAAGGCCCATTTAAAGATTAAAACTGGGAATTAAGGCAATTTTAATATTTATAATTAACGTTTAAGTTTAATAATATAATATACACGTATTCATATTTAAGTATATGTGCAACCAACAAAAGCTTAATTAAACGGAAATATTTTAAAAAAATTAACAAAAATGGAAATAATTTAACATAACCCATGAACAGTTATAAAAATATAAAAAGGTGCGTGCTTAAAACTGCACGATAGAAGTGAAGACTTCAGCAGAGTAATATTAAACACTATATACAATTCAAAAAAAACATGTCTTGCCATCTACCGGAATCGGACCTGGGCCGTGCGAATCACAAGCAGAAGGTCTGACCACTGCACCAACAGACCTGTTGAAAGCAATTCACTGGGCGGTAAAGACATGGATAATTATGATACATTCGGCATGATTTATGCTTAATTAACTTAAACTAAACTTTGAATCTATCTACGTAAGATTCTTAATGCAAACCTTAATGCATTTTTTACAATCATATCACCCAAGAATATGCTTTGAATTAAAAAAGCGCGGTAAAATTGTAACACCCATCGCGCCACCGCATTTTTACTCCATTGCTGTACCGTTTAGGATCCGTGAATCGTGAATATGCGTATAATGTGTTTTATCTCATTATCTCGCAGGCTACATCCTATAGAGCTATATCTAATTATTCGTGTCGATTTTTTCATACCATCGAGCCTTTCTGTTTATGTTTCATCGAGTCTCAAATCACACCCAACGGTGCTAAAGAATAAGTTTTCACACACAAAATGCAGAAAACTGGCTATCCATAAAGTAGTTAATCAAAAAAAAACTGATACATTTACTTTTCTTGATTTGTCTGACAAATTCATCAATATTGAATCAAAATTTAACTCTTCCAAAGGATCACTGTTAGTGCATAAAATAGCATGTGCATAATATTTTCTTGCTTTAGGGAATTTCTTTGATAATTTTTCATTTTCATCAAAATGGAGAATAACCTTTCTCCTGATCTAATGTTCAGCCCGCGCCGCCCCTCTAGTTTCAACGCTCCGGGCTTAAAGTCCCTTAGCCCCCCCCCCCCTCCTTCCTTAGACCGCCACTGATTAAACGAGTCATTATAAGAATACAAGTAAAACATGAATTATTTCTTCATTTTACACTGAGAAACAAAATTCGACTTACTTTTAAATGAATCCCTATATCAACACAAAGCGGCTAGCCCGGAATCGGCTTAAAAGCGTTTTGTTGAAAACCGGGGCTCTGCTAAAACAATGCGTGCCGTTTCGACTTCTACCTAGGATATGTCCCTTCGGCCACTAGTGACATTTTCTAAACGGGTCAATGGTGGCAAACGCTCATAAAAAAAATTAATGAAGCTTCACCTGCGGGTGGGATCGACTCGAGCCCATTTGCACCAAAGTCAAATGCTATAAGTAGGTACTAAACCATGGCGTCGTTAAACTTAGGTCGCAATACGGCGTATTGCCTATTATTGGTATTATTATGTAGTATTTATTTAATGACATTTGACAACGCCGGATTCAGGACCCTCGCAACCACGTGTGCAATGCGTGCACCGCACTCGGGCTCCAAACCAAAGGTTTGTTAAGTAGAGCTACGTAAAAAAAAATATTTACTTTTACACTGGAAGTTAAATTTTTATACAAATTGAGTTTTTACTTTCTCATCAATTTCCAACGACCAACACACTAACGAAATATTTTTTAAATTTCTCAACTGACAATGTAATAATCAATATTCATCTTAGCATAATTAATGGCCTATTCCTAGAATGAAAAGAGACATTATATTTTTAGAATCACATCTTAATTTTAATAGGCAATATCCGTAACTGTAAATCGACAAGTTTGGACTGTTTGGTTATAAAAGTTCCCACAAAAACTCTGTTTAGGCAACATCGCTAATTTTCATGTATATTATTGGATTTTTGGATCTACGCAAAATTTTAAGCACGTTTCCACATCGAAATTCAACTGTTTTTAAGTTACAAACAATTGAAAATCAGCATTTTTCTCACTTTATCCAATTACAGTGGCAACACGATTGATGATAGGAAAAAACGATTTCACTTTCCTATCTTAACTTAGGAGCTATCTGAAGATCATAAATGATGGTCCCAATTGAAGTACCAAATTTGATATACATTGTACCAACTTTTGATTTATATCGTCAGATAGAGCTTAAAGAAAGAAAGAACTACAAAAAAATTTAAAAAAAAAACTTAGTTCGTACCTCATTTTTTAAAGCGGCAGACCACATTTAGGTTAGATTCAGGCACCTCAAAAAATTTATAAAATTCACACTAATCGCCACTAAATATACATTTGTTGGTAGCGTTTTGTCCTTTGTATATTAATAAAGGAAGGTGTTCTCGATTTGATTTTTTAAATATGCCCATAGTGCTAAGTTAAGAGCAAATTGTTGATTAAATGCTTTCTATAAAGTAGTTTTCTCGCTAAACGAATATTTATGAATAAATTAGAGAAAATATATATTATAAGGCATTCCATCAAAACTCTTACGCAGAAATAAAGTGTTATAAAAGCAACTTATAAATCAAAATTACTGTCTTCAGAGACCAGTAAAAATTATTATTACAGAAGGTTTTATACCGCTTCCAGTTAACACTTTTATGGAGCAATAAAGCTTTTTAAACAGTAATTATACAGCAAACATGAATCATGGAGCGTCATTTATAGAGCTAACCTAAAAAACGATAATATTAAACAGTACAGTTTGTAATGTGTAGTAAATGGTAAATTTGTTACATTGTTTTTTTAGTAAAACAACATCATGTTTAAAATTGTAGAGACAATTAAAAAAGGCAAAAAACAACTAACAATTGTACCCTCAAACTGGGAGGAGAAGGGAGTACTTTACTGTTTACTGGCCGAATATCAGGGCAGAAAAAATAATTGGAGATGCCAAGATTGCCAAGTCCAATCCAGAAGATAACTGGTTAGTTTTAAAATGTAAAATTAAAGGAAATTACCTACTAAGTAAAGAAATTGCCGAGGAGGAGCTATTAAGAATGCTCGACACCGATGAAACGGAACAGGAGGAAGGAGCAACATCTGTCAAACCCAAAAATGCTGAAACATCGCCACCTCAAAAAAAGGTACGTTTCTCTAAGGAAAATTTCATGGACCAAGTAAATGATTTCAATGGTCTGGCAGAATCATTGGTGGTAATTTTCTTTATTATTATGAAAAGGGGTGGCTACCTGGTCCCCGGGGAGAAGAGCTTGTAATCTAATGATTTTGTAATTATGCATATTATGTTTCTGCAAAATTCGTTGAATGGACGAATAAGATATGCCCAAATCGTCTTCAGCGCTCGGAATGGACGCATGTGGAAATGCGTAAAAATACGCTAAAACATTAATTTCATTTTCTTCTAAGCTTGTAACAGGTTTTGGAAGTTCCCATTTTCGTTGGTTTCGAAAATTTGCTTCAATTCTTTTGAATTTCTTCTCATACATTGGTGTCAAATGCGGATATTGCTCATTAAATCTCCTGCAAGTTCTTGAAATAATTCTTTGACACTCCCCATGGATGTAAAATAAATTCAAAATATCTGCCTTTGGATAACTACGTGCCATCTTAATATCACTATCTCAATTCAATTTATAACTACAACTTATAGTTATCAAAATGCGATGCAATGAGAAATACAAATGTCAAATTTAGACATGCTAGTTATTTGTTTATACAAAACGTCACCTGGGGCGGCCATAGCCTACTAGTAACATTGAACTGTTATGTTTGCTTTAATTGCAATTATTTGATTTTCGGCTGATAAGTCGTAAACCGCTGAAAATAGGTATATCATCGCTTAATGCTTTTAGATGAACAATCAATTGCTCTTTTACGTGCCAATATAAAATATGGGGTGTTTCATTTAAAATTTCTACATAACATGCATTTTTATGTCATGCCAAATGCACATCATTTTGTAGACGCCCTGTATGCGATAATTCAATTCTCAAATAATTTTATGATAAAGCAGTCTAATAGCGAACTGTAACCAAAAATTCAGATATTTAGCTATACTGGTTGCGAAAAAAATATATTTTTTATTTAGGGGTGTTTGTCGCCATATTTCTTAAAAAATATTTTTTATTTCCGAAACGGCTCAAGATAGGTATAGTATATGTTACATAAAAAAGTTCCAGAATAGTTCATGCAAT
>MU186828.1:41230-57469 GCA_016904865.1 Pissodes strobi
ATGATGCTGCGAACGAAAGATGGAAAATTGTAACGAATATGTCCTACATTATTTTGACGAAAAATTAAACTGAAACTCAACGAAAATAAGAAACTTTTACGCCTGCTGATAAAGCGAGGTATGGCTCCGTCATTACCTAAATGAGTGTTTTGTTTTCCAAAGAAGACTTAAACAACAGCTGTAAAATATCATACATCATGGCTATCCATGGCACACTTGACAAAAATAAATAAATTTTTATCCAGTATTTTGCTTAGTAATATTTAATTTCTGAGCTTATTTTTAATCCGATCGTGAATCAAGTAGTATCGTTAGATTCGCCAAAAAATCCTCTTTACGGAAAGTGCTTGTCAAAAAAGGGTCGCCATTTAAAAAAAAATAGGTAGACATAAAAATGTGATTTTGGCAACTTGTTTTATTCCCATCTATCATACTAATCACTAAAACTTTGCGAATGCAATTTTCTAACATCATCTGAGGTCCATAGATTAGTTTGCGCCCGGCCATGGCCACCTAGATCCAATATTAAAACTGGCTCTAAAAAAATCAAGAAGGCGTAAAAACTTTTTAAAATATCACTTTCCTATCTAGAATTGTCTCAGAAATCCAAAAACGTTAAAATATACAGGGTCTTCCATTTAAAAATTTGAAACCGAAGCCATTTCCGGTGAAACCGGAAGTGACCGGAAAGTGAAAAATATGCGAAAATTGTCCTTTTCCTATACCATTTACCTACACAAAATCTCATTTTGATAAATCTAATATCCCAGACGTTATGACTTGTCTAATTGATTCGTTGACACCCGGTATATATACATATATATATTTTTTTTTAAATAAAATGAGTCTCGACGTTTAATTGTCAAAAATGTTTACTGCTTAGCTCTGAATTCTAAGCATATTTTTACTGTATTTTTGGGACTAGGCAATGCACACACAATTTTTTTTCAGGCTCAGCAGGCTTAGCCACAGCCGAATATTGAACAAATACAGCCCGAGTTTCTTCTAACTGGAAGATCATGCAATCAACCGGAGTCGTTTACACTGTCTGTTCCTTCAAATGTGGAACAATTTATAGTTCCGCTTAATCTAGCATCTTTCCCCATCCCTGTCACTTTTAGAAACACCGGTACAATATGCTGATTCATTGACATTAGAACTGTTTTTCATTAACTCATATTTTTTTTTGCGAAAGGCACCTGACTTTTCAAGCTTTTTCCACTTACATCCATATTTAAATAAATACCCCGGCTCTATATACACTACAAACATTGACTTCCTTAATGTAATTAAATAAAAATGGCGAAAACCGATAAAATCTTATTACTTTCATGCACCTCTAATAAGCTTGCATTTTAAAATGCTTCAACAGAAACTATAACACTATTTTGTGTTCTAAATATTCTGTACGCAACGCTTTCAACCCTTTCAATCTCCTTTATGAAATATTTGCTTTATAAAAGTTTTTTAAATTACCTTTTAAACTTATAGATATAGTCTAAAGTAAAGCTTACAAAACTCCACTTACTTCCTTTATTAAGCTTGCATAAATGTATTTAGGAGCTTCTTTAAGTAAACAATAGGATACAATTGCTTATAGACTTGTTTTGCTGTATAGTGGAATCCGTGTAAATATTCTTACAGCAAGTAATATTGTAGTTATAAATCAGCTTTACAAAAAAGTCGTAAGAATATTCTAAGAGCAATCGTTATAGGCTGTTTTTCTCCCAGAAACAAATTCGTCTTATAAAAAACCTTTATAACGCAAAAAAGGCAATTCGTAACCTTTAGAAAACCTTTATTAAAAAAACGCTCTTTTAAGCTATTGCTAATAAGGGCACTTTGTTAGTTGGAAGCCCTGAAAGATTACTCTCCTGATTTTTCTCCTGATTTTCTTGCATTCATTAATGAACACATGTATTCATCTATAAGCTAGCCTCTAATGCAGTGATCATACTGTACCTTTTTTATTTGCCATCTACTCTATATTTTATTAAAGGGAATATTTGTTTTGTAATAATAGTTTTAATTACCTGATATTTCCCTTATCTTTTTTTTTTGAGTATATATCGAACTTCAATCTGCTCTATATCTGCAGGACTTTTCCAGCCTAAGTGTTTCAAAGCTGGTGCGCTCAAAAGAACACCGGGTTTGTGACACAACACAACGTTGAAATAGTTCGACCTCAAATTATAATATTTTCTTAAATTTCAGTGATTTTCTAAATCGATAGAAACAGTGTCGCAGTTTTCAATTTGTGAACGTGTTTTATCGATAAATCTTTCATGAATAAAATTATCTTTTATTACACGTCCGTACTAATAATTTTTAATCATCAACTTTGACGAAAAACTTAAAAATAATAATTCAAATTCTTATTCACGAAAAACGTTTGTAATAAAATTTAATTTGAAATAAGTAATCTATATTTTGTATTATTTTTTCGAGTATATCTCGGTTTCCAAAATTTTGCTGTATATATATTCATGCAAAGACATTTATTATTAAATGTCTTCGTATGCATGTAAATACTTCGAAAGAATTATAAAATAGAATATATTATAATTTTTTCGAACTATTGACTGTATACAACAAAATTTTGGAAACCGAGATACTCTCGAAAAAATAATATAAAATATAGATTATTTGTTTTAAATAAAATTTTATTACAAACGTTTTTCGTGAATAAGAATTTTGAAAAGCCCGCTTCTATTGGAAGTTTGCGCCATCTAGTGGGGGGAAAGGTGAACTCTGTACCATACATCCGAAAACGTACGTAAAATACAGATTTCTATATCGTTTGCGATAGAGCTTCACTCGTTGGATAATAGATGTCGCCAGCTACGCTTAAATGGCTGTAATTCTCTAAGCTAACAAGGGATAGCTGCGATCGAACACGATGTCCATTTTTTATTTTTTAGTATGGAACCCGTACTCGATTTTTATTTGTCTTTATTTTAGTTATTAACAAGTTATAACTACATGCCTAGTCTAAATATATCTATATTAACAAGTAGTAATACAAGCGCATGTTATGTGCGTGGCGTTGTTCGATCAACGCCATTGCTAACAGCAGCTGACACCCTTAGTGGGGGTTGATCTTAGCCTATTTAGATTACTAGGTTATGTGGTACTGCTTTTTGTTTTCGCTTTCTTTGGGCGGACTCTTCAAAGCCGTTATTACTCTTAGAATTGCATAAAGATCTTGGTTGATGAAAAAGCTTGTAAAATGGGGTATATGTTACTGCCTGGGGGAAACACAGGGAAAAACAATGAAAAACCCTGTTTAAAACTGCTCATGATTCGAGCAGGGAATCATAATGTTAAAATGGACAATCACACTATACAACATAAAATAAGTATATACAGAATATATATACAAGATGTATTTACACGTGTGTATAGGCTTACTAGGCGTAGGCCTGTTCCAGTGGCAATTGAATAGTATTAGGTCGCATGAATCGAATTTCACGGTCCGACTGCGGAGACACGGACGCTTCCGTGGCATGTGCTGAAATGAATGCTAAGGTACTGCTGCTGCATATTTATATGCTTCGCATGTCCCTTGCCAGGTCAGGCCCCCGTGTCCGAACAAGGTGAGCTAGCCAATCCGGAGGCAAGCCGCTCATACTACCCAGTTGGGCGATGTGCTCCTGCTCTCCTGATACTTGTGAAATTTGAAAAGTTAGAAGTAGACTGTTTTCGAAAGTTAGTTCATGGTATTAGATATTAGATGCGATTTTTATGGTGTAAGTTAATATGCCCTAGGGAAATCGAGTCTAGGGAGGCATTAGTTGTTGATAGAACAAGGTAATTTCCCGATAGATCGTGCCGTGTGTTATACGGCGCTCCGGGTTGTATCTAATGTCGGCAATATTTGCTGTAAGCGGCGATCCTTTTATCTGTCGGGCGTAAAACCTGCATGCCAGGGTGTCAATGAATTCATCGACGTACTCCATTTTTGCCCAAGCATGCAGGTGCTCTGAGCCGTCCGGACTCGGTCTCTCAGAGTTAAGGAAAACGCCGCTCGCAGGTAACAGTTTTGGATCACCTGGAGTTTCCGTTTATGGGTTTTAGCTGCCGAACACCAGACCGGAGCACCGTAGAACAGAGCCGGCCTAATTACTGTTCTATACAATATAAGTTTATTAGCTGGGCTTAAAAAGGATCGGCCCGCTATCAACACATTAAGTCCTTTTTTGATATAGGCATTTTTAGCTGCAATAGCTCGAAAGTGATTGCTAAAGTTTAATTTTTTGTCAAATATGATGCCAAGATATTTAACTTGGGTCTTTGGTAGTATTGCATTATTCCCTATTACAAGAGGAGTGACGTCGACGTCCTTCCTCTTACGTGTTATCACGATGAGTTCAGTCTTAGCTGCATTTAAGGTGACCTTCCATCTCTCGTAATAGGGCATAAGTATACTCAAGTGTTCGACCAAGTTAGATTTTGCCACTTCCGCTTTAGGATCGAGGGAATAGATTGCCGTGTCGTCTGCAAAAAGGGCTTTCTAGGTATTAGGACAAGACGGAATATCTACTCTAAAAAGATTGAAGAGTAGCGGCGATATTACTGTACCTTGTGGCACCCCCGCAAGTAATCTTCTACTGCGCGAGTTGTGGTGGCCAATTCGAGTGACAAAAGAGCGACCGGCAAGGTATGACCCGATGAGCGCTACCCAGTACAGTGGCATGCTGTACTTTGCCAACAGTTTGTACAGCAGCCCATCGTGCCACACCCTGTCGAATGCCTTTTCGATGTCGAGCAGCAAAAGTGCTGTCGACTGTCTGTTAGCAAAACCCTTGTAGATGTCAGTGGCTATTTTCGCGGCCAACATGACGGTGCCATGTTGCCCGCGAAAGCCAAATTGCTCGTTCGGAAGTATATTGAGCTCTTCTACTAGCCTGTTAACCCTCGACAAGATAAGCCTTTCAGCTACCTTCCCAAGGGTGCTCAACAGGGATATAGGGCGGTAAGAGGATGGCAGGCTCGGGTCTTTTCCCGGTTTAGGGAAATGAATGACGCACGCTACCTTCCAGGATCGAGGGAAATATGCAGTCGGATTACCGCGTTAACTATATGCATTAGCTGGATAAGTGTTTTATTGGGTAAGTTGTTCAGGACTATAATCGGAATGTTGTCCGGGCCGGGAGCTTTATTTCTTGGAAGATGACTGAGTATTTTGCGGATTTCCGCTGGCGTTATTCTCATCTTGTCAAGCACTGACGGGGGATAGGATATTTACGTTGTTTAAAGATATTTACGGCCGCGCTAATGCGTTCCTGCTCGGGCAGGGTGTCGGGCGCCTCACTGTAGACGCCTTCCAAGTAATCCGCGAAGGCCTTTCCTTGCTGATCAGTTATGTCAAGGTCGCGATGCCTAATTGTAGGAATTTGCGTCATGCCTCCGCGGACTCGCTTGGCCAACTTCCACACTGAGCCGTCCTCCCCAGTGTTGCCAGAGGAACAAAGTAAAAAGTCGCCACAGACTGGTATGAAAAGTCGTCATTTTGTCGTCATATCTTCTTTGAAATATTCAAGGCAGCAAACTGTCAATTAAGTACTTTTTACCGTTTTTTGAAGAACAAACCATAACAAGCTTTATCTCTCCACTTTATTAATATTGAAAAAATAAATAAATAAAAATTAAACTATTTTCGTATTTCGTAATATCACTAAAGACAATGATATTATATAATGCTGCAATAAGCAATGACAGGTTGGATTGCGGTTGCGTGAAAGCGAAAATATTTAAGCGCCGCGCGCCGTGCTTCGGGGAAGTCCCGAAATTTGACAGTCCAAAGCACACCATGGTGCGTTCAGATATAAGGACAAAAATGATTGTAATGTCATTAGCTTAAATATATTGTATAAAGCGTATGTATTAATGATAATTATACTGATTCTTTTAATTTTTCCATTTGATAACTAAAAATTTCCTAATATGAAAAAGTCGTCAAAAATTCCATTATTTTAATAAATCGTCGCCACACATTAATCAAGGCAAAAAGTCGTCATTTTGGCGACATGTCGCCCTAAATGGCAACACTGGTCCTCCCTGTTGATGGTATTTATGTAGGCCATCCACGCATTGTTACGGTGTTCCCGGATTTTCATCCTTATTTCCTCCGTCAGTGCGTTGATTTGAGCGGTGCCCTGTCTAGTCCGGGTTCTCTGCCATCTTCGTCGAAAGCGATTTCTATAGGTGATGAGATCGAGGATAGATTCGGGAAGGGATTCTGTCCTAGGGTGCAGAGTGACTCTAGAACACATGGCATCGCGGATGCGCTGGATATTCAAAGTTAGTTGATCTACCTCGTTTTCAAGCTCCTGGACAGTCGCTATTTGTTCAGGGACGACAGTTAAATCGTTGAGCCTAGCTCGGAACTCCCTCCAATCAGTATTCCTGTACGAAATGACGGTGTCATTTTCCACAGGGACCCTGCAGTACAGGCCAATCCTGATTGGAAGGTGGTACGAGTTTAGGTCGTTAAGTTCCTGTAATTGTGTAGTTCGTATCGCTCCCCTAGTAATAGCGACGTCCAGGAACGAGGGACTACGAAGAAAGGTGGAATTTGGCGTTCGGTGATAGGACATTTCCAGATCATTTTCGATTATCCTCTTAAATAATCTACCCCTAGAGTTAGTTACGCCGTCCCATTCGGCGTGCGTGGCGTTTAAATCCCCTATCAACAGGGATACTCTGTTCTGGGATAATAAAGCAGAGAGGTCATTTTCCGTGAGGCGGAGACGCGGGGGCGCATAGCCGCCACAAATACGTAGGCCACTCTCCGTCTCGACACAGACGTGTTCTATTGCGGATCGCAGGTGTTGAATCCTTTTATAACGGAGCGACCTATGTATGAGACAGGCCACGCCTCCCCCGTTTCGATCAGGCCTACCAAAACGCTCGATATTATAGTTCCTAATCTTAAAAGTAAAGTTAGGAACTAAATTCGTTTCATTGAGGAAAACGATCTGAAAATTGGATGAATACATAAAGTTACGAAATTCGCCCAGTTTGGACCTAATACCATTACAATTCCAAGATGCGACAAGTAACATTCATGTAAATATGTTCTATATTGTTGTGGAGGATTCATTCTTACCCTGGAATTGATTGCCTTTGGAGCCAAAGGCAATCAATTCCAGGGTAAGTAACATTTATACATTGAATCTTGCGTACTCGTGAGAGAAAAAGCGGATTGACGCCTGAATAATCTCCGCTTTATCTCCTCGGCATCCCATACAGCACGTCCAATTTAAATTACGTCTCTACAAGATATACACGTGAGAAACAAAATATGTTATGATGAAACTAATTGTTGATCTAGTACTGACGTACACATATGAGATACACCTATGTTTTTGTTGATAGAATTGTGTGATATAATGTTTAATAATTGTATACCGTATGCACTTAAGATTTTAAACATTTTTATATAACGTAAAGAAGGATCATTAGAATGTTGAAATTTGACGTCCGTAAATGATGCCTACAAGGTTTAAGTCATATGTATGTGTGATGCTTTATGCAATATTTGTACCTACTGCATACACCACGTAAAAGTGCGATATACACACATGATGCAAAAAACTATATATACACTCTTTAGTTGTGTCTTGTTGTATCTACATTCCACCATTCAGAAGCACGTCACAGTGCGCGCGCAAGCGTGAGCGTGAGCATACCGGGCATGTGTATCTCATGTGTATCCTCTTTCCTCTATAAAAGTGGGGTAGTACATCCACATCATATAGCAGCCATTTTTGTTTTATCATTTGGGAAGACGCGGAAGTGTGTGTGTCTCTGTGCACTTTAAAACGGATTATAAGGTATAGTAAAAATTGATAAATACCTAGGTACCATTAATATTGGAGCTACAATGTTTAATAATATTTATAACCCAAACTAACCCTATGCACCTAGGATTCTTAACATATTTATATAAAGTACAGATGGATCATTGGAATGTTATTGAAATTTAACGTCCGTATAGGTCCCTACATGATGCTTACAATGGTTTAATGTAATTTGTTGGATTTCTACCTAACATTTTTATGTACCTATACTAACGTAAAGTTAATTGGGTCGTTAGAATTTTGAAATCTAACGTTCGTACAGGATGCTGACAAAGTTTAAATCATTAGTGTGGTGATTATAGCTTTAAGTAAAATTTTGTGTATACACCACGTAAAAGTAATAGTACAGTGTAATAACATACACTCTGCTGTTGTGTGTTGTCGTTTCTACATTCGAGGGAGATGGAACAATGCCAGCGCAGAGCGTTAGCATCCTGGCCATTTGTATCTCATGTGGTAGCAGGTAGTAGTCATTTTACCATTTGTAAAGTTCTGGGGTGGTATGCACTTTCTTATTATAAAAAACCTAGGCGGTCATGGAAATCGAGTAACGATTCTCGCTACACTGATTTTTGATACAAAAATTTTCAACACCCTTTGATGCATGTCAAATATAAAATCGTAATGGATGCTTACATTTGCGATGCACTGGCACCAGCTCGTTCATATATAGCTCAAAGGCCATACTGGGTATGGATGCTGTAGGAAATGCACAATCAAAGGTCATTGGGTATCACGGCGTATAATGTTCTGCACATTTACTTTTATTAAATTGGAAAGTGAACATCCTTCAGAGTATTTACAGTTACAACCATAACAATTGATCTTTTGTGCTCAGCTTATAGGTACTTTTTTGTATTATTGCAGTGACTTTATGAAAGACTCTTGTCCAATACCCAATTTGCCAAATTTGAGCTCCAAAACGACGTGGCGGTCTGCGAATGGTTACGACAAGCAACCAACCGACTGGAGGATCTTTTTTTGTTTCAAAAAACGAAGAATGGCTGAAAAGAGAGCTGCTGAGCTGCAACAAAGGCTGGCAATGTATAGCATAAGATATATTTGCGTTTTTATTATGTTATTTGAATATTTTCAATACATTTTAACATTCTTGTAAAAGTTCTGTCATTTTCTAGTGTTTTCCTACTTCTGCTTTCTGTTGCACCAATTGATAGCGTTCCGTAGTAGTAACTATATAAAGTGAACGGCTAAAATATGGAACAAATTCGTTTCAAAGTCAGGTATTGATTTTTTAGGAAAATGCTCCTACACGTCCATTTTAATTTTTTGTTCTGCTTTTTTGCTCTAAAATGAAATTATGCAGGTTGTGTCAAAAATCAGATTTGACATCAAACTTAATTTATTTTTAAACACCCTGTATATTTTCTTTTTGATGCAAAAAAAACGGAAGAGAAATTATAATTGACGTGATCGAACATTTTTCTAAAAAGTCAATACCTGATTTTTAAATGAATTTGTTCTATATTTTAGCCGCTCTTTGTATATTATGTGGAAAGAAAAAAAGAACAATTTTAAAGGAACTTTTCTTCAGACAGACGCTTTAGGAAAATAAAAGTTTCGCTGCCCGCTCTTTCGTTCTCATAAAACCATAATATTAATTATTTTTTTAAAATACCTGTTTTGAGAACGAATAAAGGTCAGGCGGCAAAACTTTTATTTTCCTGAAGTAGCTCATGAAAAATTGGTTTCTTTGACAGGGCGTATGCATGGGGCGACGGAGCTACATATACACGGAATAGTATATTTACGTCCAAATTGAGAAGGACGAATGCCATGTGTAAACAGAGTTTAAGCATAATACACAATCACTGTGCAGCCGATAACACACTGTGGATCATTTAAGTTGTGTATATGTAAATGGTATACTGTGGCTACATTGTGAGGCGGACGTTTAACCTTTGTGCATACGTGTGTACCTGAAATGTGTAAACGTAGCACATTTACATCGTAGAATTGTGCAACCCTGTGTCTGCATCTAGATACATCGTCACAATGCGAACACATCGTAATCGTGATTTGGTGTGCTGTATGGGATGCTTCCAACATGTTGGAATAATGCTCGAGGGCTTGAACAAGTTGCTCTAAGTTTACGAGGTTGTTGATTCTCGAAACAACATTGTTTAAGTTAGACATAACTGATGAAATATTTACATTTGGATTAGCGTTATTTACACTAGGGTTTGCGCGTGCAGTACCACTAACCTGATTTACAATTTGTGGTGGTTGCTTTCTCGGTGCCTGCTCATGGTTGCGATTGCCGCGCATTGGGGGAAACTGCCGGTCGAATTCTTCTTCCCGTTGGCAATTGTTTATGCCTTGGCCCCGTGGGCCGTCTGTAGCTCTTGCGGGTGCTTCTTGATTCTTCCAGGCGGGGTTTGTCGGGAGAGGCGCAGGCCGGTAGGTTTGCTTAGGCTTATTTACAGTAGTTTGTATCAAATTTAGTTTGTATATGTACACAGGGCATGTCTCATCGATTGCTCGGTGAGGGCCCCCGCAGTTCACGCATTTGTGAAAATCGTTGATACAGTGGATAATTTCGTGCCTGCCTGCACATTTGCTGCACGCAACTTGTCGGCTGCAATACGTCTTAGCGTGCTCAAATTGCTGACATCGCTTGCACTGTAGTACCGGCTTTCCGGATCGTCGTGCTTCCCAGTGCACTCTTACGCACATTAATGTTCGAGCCTCCTGGTTTAGTTTACGCACGGTGTAATTTGTGCCCAGGATAACGAGGAACATTGGCATTCGCGTCTTGTTCATAACGTAGACATTTTTAGGAGTTATGTTGTATTCATCGCTCATAGCTTCGATGACTTCCTGAGGCTTTATGTCGCCGTCGAGGCCTCGGAGGACAAATGCTCGAGTTTTCTCCTGAGTCTCGGCGTATGTGTGAAACTCAGTTTTCTCCTGCTCTAAGGCCCGTTTCAAGGTGTGCAAGTCATTTGCCATGCTGCAGTATACGATTACTGAGTTTTTCGTATACTTCAGCTGGTATTTTGTAATTCTTAAGGCTTTTAAGTCTTCGCGCAATTGCCGGTGATCTGCTGGCCTGACCTTTATTACTACCGGGGGCAGTTGCGTCGCTTTTTGCTTAGGGGGTGCCTTCCCTTGTTGTTTAACGTTTTGCTTCCGCTTGATACTCGCAGATGCCGAGGTGGAAGCCACACTGATAGTATCCTCATCTTCAGTGTCAAGGTCCGTCAGGGGTTGGAACGCATTTTTTGTGGCTACCGGGGGTTGGCCCATATCAAGGGTTACTACCCTGAAGTTTCGTTTGAAGGAGAGCTGTCGAAACGGCGTTTTGAAGGGGTCTTTCTCGCTAGTTGGTATCAGGCCATCAGAAGGAGGTGGAGGCGGAGCCATGAGTATGTGTCCGCCTTCGTGTTTGCCGATGTCAGATACTGTTTCTTTAGTTGCAGTAGAAGTTTCAACCGTTTTTTGCCTTTCGGTCAAGGTGACCTTTGCTTTTTTTGTAGCATCGCCGCCTTGGATACTGGTCGGGCTAGCTTTTTTCTTTCCAGTGTCTATCTTTGAGGAAATTTATCTCTTAATACCAGCGGGGTGGATATCCCGGTGGTGTTGACGGATTTTTACTACAGTTCTATTAAAATCGTTTACGCTAAGCTCACTTACGTATTTCAGGCTCTCGCTATCGAGGCGACACTGCACACAGACTTATTTGAAGTTAAGGGAGCGATTTTTGAGCTTTCGTAATGTAGAGTCGGATGCTCTCTTTTCGGGGTTTGACTCCATAGATATGTTAGAGATTGTATCCTCATCTTCAGTATGATCGCCCATAACAACGGCAAATGCCGGGGTTCCGTCCCCGGAGACTAGACAATTACTGCTATTTAGCTATATGCGGCCTTTACTGATTACGCTAGTGGTAAAAAGCAAGCCAATGAAGGTGTATATTAAACGTGTAACAACCGCAGGACCAAGCACCAGTGATACAAGCTGGTCTTGTTCGGTACGCTACCAAAACAAGAGTCCCTCTAGAGCGTAATCCAACGCAACATCGGCACAGCCAACCAACTCGGCCCCTTCGCCTACTCAGTTCGGCAAGAAAAGCCAAGCAAGGCGGCAACGCCGGAGCCACACAAAACTCTGCCCCTCTCCAAGGGTCAGGCCAGCAGACCGGGCCGAGAAAAAGAGGAAGAGTAATCAAGTTAACCTCAAAGACACAAGTGGCAAGTGTCAGTTACGGCGAATGGCGGGAAAATAGCAAATATTGCTTCATGTTTAACTAGTTCAAAATCGATGTAATCGGTGGATTTTACGATGTTCTTTGGATTGGACAGTGTTCTAGTAGAAAAATCTACCAGGAAACACGACGTCTTATTAATAAATATTATAATTAAAGGCTTGTATATTACCATAAATTTGCACTTTGTTGGTCTTTAAAACTTTTAACCAACTGTCACTGGTCACTCAGTTTTTTTTCGTACTCGACACTCTCATTTTATTATGGGATCGTAGATCTCACGATTTATCATGAGATCTCACGAATCTGGGATCGATCTCACGAACTAACGATAAACTAATAAAATCTCACGTAATTTTAAATGTCCCAAATTTAAAAATTTGTAACCTATTTTTCATGCATCACGCCGCTCCTTGAAGAACCAAAAGAAATATTGTACCTATATCGATATCAATTGTCGTCTCGCGTCTCGTGCGTACTTCAGTTCTTGGGATAGCGATATATTTTATATTTTACACTTGTCCCGGCTGTCTATTCGTATGTAGCGTAGCAGACGCGTTAAGGTGCGTCCAGACTTGTGACAAAGACAAAACCCGTGACGTAACAGCGCCGCGAACATTTTTACGACGAGGCGAACTTCGATGCCTGTCATCTTCGCCTGTTATCGTCGCGTGTTATGGTCGCGTATCATTCCGCGTTCGCATCGTTCCGCTCATTTAAATAAAAAAAGTCGGTCATCATGGACGTTACAGCGGCAGCATACATACAGTTATAGATCATTTATTACGTAATAAACGAAAAATAAAAGAAAAAATATGGTGCATGGCAGCAACACCTTTACACTAAAAGACTGAAATATGGAAGAAACCATTTACTTGAAGATCTAAAATTTAAAAAAATTAACGATCTCTATAAAAATTTTACGAGAATGTCACGAACAGATTTTGAATATCCTTTGAATTTAATTGGAACAAAAATTGCTAAAATTTGAGGAAAGCTATAAATATCCAAGAGAAGCCAGCTGTAAAGCTCAGACTTTTAGCTACTGGTGATTCATTCACCAGCAGTTTTTACTTAAAATTTCTAAGCAATCAGTAAGTGCAAAAGTTTCAAAAGTACGCGAGGCTCTCGTAGGAATGCTAAAAGACAATATAAATATAGTGTGGTTTTTTTTATCCCAGAATATTTCCTCTTTTCCATATAGTTCTCTAAATGTTAAAGTTGTCTCCTGTGTCCATTCCATCTTGATTTTAGAAAAACAAATACCAACCCGAAACAAAAAGATAGAAACTGAGCGCTAAACTGGTTAAAATTCAACTAAATATTCAAAACGTTCTGATGATACGGGGTCCCGTCCAGACTTGTCGAACCAAGCGTCGTAGCATCCCTTTATTCCCTTGATGCGACGCCAAAAGACCGAGTAATGACACGCTAACACGCAGTAAGCGGGGCGATGTCACGCGTTGCGGTTACGGAGTGAGTACCGTCCAGACTATATTCGACGAGGTTGGCGTCGGTCGGTGGTGTCACGATACGCGGTCTTGTCATAGGTCTGGACGCACCTCTAGCATTTCTAAGCAGCTTTTTTTCTTGATTTTGTGTATGTCTTGGGTTAGCACCTGGTTAGTTTCCTTTTCTTGAGCCCCCGTAGCGAGCGTGCTGAAATCGGTTATGTTTTGTAGCGCTACAAAAGCTGACTGATTTGGGTACCTGGAATACGCCGTTATATAATATTTCTCTCAAGAAGAGGAAACTAACCAGGTGCTAACCCAACCTAACCCAAGACATACCCAAAATCAAGAAAAAAACTGTTTAGAAACTTATGGCAAGGTGCTAACGCGTCTGCGACATACAAATATATGCGTCCCGGCTGTATTTGTTTACAGTATGGGAGAGTTTCGGAGTTCGACGGATCCGATTTTCACGTTTCCTCCTTTCCGGCTATTTAGCTAGGTATAGCAAGTAGTGATGGTTAGTGGCTTGATAGATACTTGAGAGATACTTCTCACGAAAAATTTAGTAAAGCATAGCGGAAAATTTTACGATTTTAAATTGATTCTGATTTAGTAAAAAAAAAATAACAGCCACGTGCTTTAGAAACCCAACAGTTGACTCTGGTTCAGAGTCTGATTGAAAAGTGACTAATATATTCCTAATAACCTTAACCAGTCTACAGAAAACTTTGCCTTAACCAGAGAACATCAGTACCGTCTTCTGACAGCGATCTGGTTTGATCTTTTCTTGTCGGTTCCACGACGCGACCCGACGTTGGCCGAATCGGCAGAATTACCCATGTGTTCGCGGTACGCTAGACCTCGTATAACCGTCTGATAGGTCAGTGGTTCGATAGTGTGGTTGTGATGCAAAGGTTGCTGGTTCGACCCCCGTCAGTGTCAAGCTATTTTTTAATTCTTTTTTCGGTTATGTTTATAATTTTTTTTCCTTGATTTTGGGTAAGATTTGGGTTAGCACCTGGCTACTTTTCTTTTCTTGAGCCCTCGTAGCGAGCGCAGCGAGCGGAGGGTCATGCGAAACAATAATTTAATTATTGCCGACACAAGAAAAGATCAAAAGAGACCGCTGTCTGAAGACGCTAGTGAGAACAGAGTATCCGGTTCCGGTAGGTGGTAGGTATTCTTTGTATCATGGTATTCATGGTGGTAGGTGTTCTCTGCCTTAACCAAATAACAAATAAGTAATATAGTTGTCTACTTTTTGTATGTTTTTATTAGGTATATTGTAAAACTTTTTAAATTAAAGGAATAGAAAGTTATTAAGTGTATGTCAAAAAATAAACTTTTTTATTTCGTCCAATAAATACGTTAAAAATCTCGAGTTTAATTTTACTTCTGGGAAAAATATGAGATCTCACGATTTTTTCGATTCGCGTCTATACACAGGAATGTTACTTTGGCCAGGGGCTTACGCATGCGCAGAATACGAGTGACGAATCAATCATCGCCACCTACACTACAAATACCTCAATTACCAACGTCTTTACGATGCAGCGCGTTCTTTCCGAGCGGCCTAGTGGTGTAATTGTTAGAGTATTTGCTTGTCATGTGGGCAGCGTGGATTCGATTCCCGTCGGTGGCAATGAGTTTTTTTTCTACCTTTTTTTAAGATTATGTTTGCTTTTTTTTAATTTGGTTTAGCTTGGGTTAGTTTCAGTTAGTTGGGTTAGTTAGATTATGTTAGCTTTTTTTAAGTTGGGTTACTTTGGATTAGTTTTGTTTCGTTGCGCCCCGGAGCGAGCGAAGCGAGCGGAGGGCCATGAGTGAAGTCCTAGACACTTGTAAACGAACGCACCCATACTCTGCGCATGCGGAAGCCAGAGAGCCAAAGTAATATTCCTGTGTGTAGACACGAGTAGTTTTTCGTGGCCAATCTCACGAAGCTAACTTCATGCGATCTATGATTACTGAATTTATTGAAGCACTGAAGCAGCAGCAGCTAACCTAACCACAAATTTGTGAACCTAACTACAAGTACTTACCTCTTCAATGTTTTCTTTCCAAATAATCAAAATTAATAATTCAACAACCTGTTTCCTGTTCGAGTTCAAGGGATTAGACCCTTTAATGTCTTTGGATTAGAGCAGACTACAAGATGAAGGGTTTTGTTTTGCTGACCCTGGCTATAACCATGAATTTGATGTTTTGTTTGAAAAAATGCAGTGCTTCTGTAAACTTATATTTAAGTTCTCAGGAAGTACAAAGACTTTTAGGTAAGTTTTAGCATGTTTGACAGATCTTGTGGCATATACCTAGGTATCTCCCATTTTGCGAATTTTCACTACTAACAAAATCTGAGTATGGTCGGGTTTTGTTTCAGACAAAACAAGCGGGCGTATCATACTAGCGCTTGTTTTAAGCCAATCTGTAATGACCACTTTTGATTTGTCAGGTTTTGTTTCCGATAAAGCGAGAGCGCCCACTAACCCAAGCATTACTTTTGGTTAGACGAGTTACCTAGCCATAGCCATAAAATCTTGCATAAAATATATTTAAAAAATCGGTATATTTCGAATAATTAACTCATGTTAAAGCAAGTGTGTGCTTGCTGCTTTAAGTCAACCAAAACCTACCCAAGCTAGCCAAGACTAAATTAAACTAAGTACTTATCTAATCAAGATTGAATTGAAATTGT
>MU186828.1:57479-70289 GCA_016904865.1 Pissodes strobi
TATTTAAAACAGATTATCTTTACAAGAGCGGAGTCTTATAGAATACTTTCAGCCAAAAAAATGTTTGGATTGGCCACATTTTTACCAAAAAAAAAGCCAAAAATCCGAGCAAAAGTCTTTCAGATTTGACACAAATTTTCTGCACCACTTCACCACAAAAGCACTAGAAATGAAGGCAATGCAAACCTGAAAATGAATAAACAGTTGAAAATAGTAACTGGGAGATATTTGTGTAGAACAAGAGGCTTCCATTTCACTCCGGCCCTAACCCAATTCCACTGTGCTCGATGAGTGGGCATAATGCATGAAGTGTGGTTTGAAGATGAAATGCTTGCCAGCAATGGGGTTAGTTTTTGTTGGTTGCACTCCCAGAGTGAACGGAGGCCAAGGAATTAAGCAAGGGAGCAACTGCTGTGAAAATCTGGCGTACAAGCTCTGTGTATTCAAAACCAAAAATAGCTTTATTATCATAACATTAGTTGACAAAGCCCTGTATAATTAAAGTAAACAAACAAAATAAGGCAAAATTAAATATAAAATATACAAAAATAGCATGAATTTTAATTCATGTTATTTTTGTATATTTTATATTTAAGGTATGTAAGTATTAACAATATATCAGAGAGAACTTATGGAAAGACATAATTGAAATATTCATCAAGAGAGTAGTATGCTTTAGTGACAATAATTTTTTTTGCTTGCTGCTTTAAGTCAACCCAAACTAACCAAAACCTACCCAAGCTAGCCAAGTCTAAATTAAACTAAGTACTTATCTAATCAAGATTGAATTGAAATTGTGGAGAGATATTAACAACTTATTGACCTGTACAAAAATTTCGCCCTATAAAGTCTTTTATTTAAAACAGATTATCTTTACAAGAGCGGAGTCTTATAGAATACTGTTGCCAAGACCGAACACATAATTTTTGGCTTAAGACCCATACAGAGAGATGACGGAATGTCAGAGGTAGTGAGGTTGCTGGGGGTGCATCTTTTTTATTTATTTATTTATTTACTTATTTATTGGCAAAACTTTACAAACACCTTTTAAAGTAATTACATGTAAAGCATAACAGAGCACTAACTTAAATCTCCCTAAAATTAAGAAATTAACAAGACAAAAATAAAAAATACACAACAAAACTAAAACAAACTTATTAAAATCCAATAAAATTAGGATTATCACATAGGCTTAAAATATAATACCTAATTAAAAATGACCCTGCTCTGGGTCATTTTTAATTAGGTATTAATCCCTGAGTGTAGTGTTAAGAATATCTATCTGGACTTGACTAAGTACCTCATTTGCTACAGACATCATCCGGTTAAAAGGGGATAACAAATTATTAGGATCAACAAAAAAGAATTTTTGATCGGTTGGCAATCTAAGATTAATCTTTGGCACATTCAATCTAGCGTAATTTATTAAATTAGATTCACTATACTTAAAGTTATTTAGAACATTGAATAGAAATAGCACAGCTTGTTTTTCTTGTCTTTGCAAGAGAGTTTGAAATTTGAAAGCATCCAACATACTCCTGTACGATAGATTTAGGGACAAGCATTATATTGAACCACATATAGATAGCGAAGAAACCGCTTTTGCACTTTTTCTATCAGGTCAATGTGTGCTAACTGTAAAGGCATCCATACTTGAGAGGCATATTCAAGATGCATTTTTGCCCTATGCTCCCCCAACGATGACGCAAAGTTTCAACGCGGCGCACTACACGAGGCGGCCATTTGAAGACTCTCTATCTTCGCTCGCTCTCAAGATGACAAGCAGAAAAATAGCGCTCCAATTTCATTCACGAACTTTACGCATTTTTAGTAAGCTAATGTAATAAATCTATACAAACAAAAAACTTCACGTGTCTTATTTAATTATAACACGAAATATATGGTCCTTCGGCTTGGATTCTAAGGAATATCAGCGAAATAAATCTACAGATTAACCGGTGTCCGGCTTCCATTAAGGCTACTCCATTGGAGCCGACGCGACGAAAGGTGACTGGCAACTATTGGACGAGCTGGAACGCAATCAGCAAAAGGTCAGTGCGTTCCATGTTCCTAATATATTAATCCTATTTATACAAATGCTTATCCTGATATTTTCCACGATTTTATCTGCTTAATACATATATGATTTCTTGTTTATTTAAGTCTTAATCATAAAAATGGCTAGTTTACAAGCTCTTAAAAATCAAAAAAAGAATATTAAAACTAGATTTACCCAACTTAAAAACTTTATTGATAGAATTAATTCTGACGAACATTCAGTTCAACCTAAAGAACTTGAATTAAGAATTTCAAGGGTAGAATCCGTTCTTGACTCAATTTATGACATTCAAAGTCAAATTGAAGCCATTGATACTGAAGTAAATTCTGAAATTTTAGATCAAGAGACTTTAGACTTTGAAAATAATTATTTTCATTATCTTGCCAAGGCTACAACATATTTGGAAGATACATTGAAAAATGAATTGCAGATGATCAAATTAGTAATAGCACAGCTTATTCAATAACCAGCTATTCATCTCCATCGAAATCGGAAAGTTGGAGTGTCAGGCACTGCGCATCCTGACAGTGCCCTTAGCGGTTCAGTTTCACGGTCTCGTGATTTTTCAGGTCATGTAATGACACGAAGCGAACTGAATTTATAATGAATATTCCCTTCAAAATCCACGACAAATTCGCCCGAAGCTGCGGCTATTGCCCTAAAAAGGCCGGAAATTTCGGATTTTTATAGAATTTTGCCATTTAAAATCGTTTTCAAACGGATTTTAGACGATAAATCATCGTATTTTAAATTAAACGAATTGTCAAAAGTATTATTCAGATGCCCAGACATTTAGAAAAATATTAACTCATGGCCCTCTTCTAAAATTTTCACTTGACTTTCCCAAGTCAAAGGATGCCGCCGCAAGATGAGTAGCTGGTTATTGAATAAGCTGTGGTAATAGTTCATCACAAAACTCTCAACGTTTAGTTCCTAATGTTAAGTTGCCTCCGATCCCTTTACCACATTTTGATGGATCATATGATCAATGGTTATTTTATAAAGATACTTTTAAGTCACTAATACATGATCGTCAATCCATTCCGAATGTGCAAAAGTTTCATTATTTGAGGCTATCTTTAAAAAATCAGGCAGCGGACTTATTAAAATCGCTTGAAAGCTCTGCAGATAACTATAGTGTAGCTTGGAATTTGCTGGTTGAAAGGTTCGAGAATCCTAAAATATTAATTAAAAATCATATAAAAGCATTGTTTGATTTAGAAGTTGTAAAATCTGAATGCTATTGGAGCTTACGAAGTTTATTGGATGGGTTAAATAAACATCTAAGAGCTTTGGAAGTGCTTAAGCAACCAGTAGATTCTTGGGACGCTTTGGTTATACACATGATGTCGTTAAAACTTGATCAAATTACTCGAAGGGAATGGGAATTGAATATTCAAAACATGTTGATGTTACTCTTAAGATTTTCACCGATTTTCTGCATGAGAAGTGTAGGCTTTTAGAAACATTGCAATTAAATTAACAGAAGGTTAAAAGACATTCATTTCCTGCAACTCATTTTCCAATTTGTTCTTTCTGTGAAAAAGATCACACTGTATATAATTGCAAAATGTTTCTTTCATTTAGTGTTGATAAAAGATTAGCAGAGGCTACAAAGGGAAAATGGTGTCTTAATTGTCTTAGAAATAATCACCAAACTAATCAATGCCGATCACCACCATGTAGAAAATGTAATAAACGACACAACACATTATTTCATAATAGTTATGATACCTCTCAACAAAATAAAGATCCACCTAGTAACCCCATTACCACTCTAGTGACCTCGAATGCTTCAATCGCAAATTCTCAGCTGGCTCCAGCTCCCTCGGACGTTTCTATCGAGGATTCTTCTCTCCTAGCCCTAGCGTCAAATATTTCAACTATGATAGTGGGGGCTACCACCGAGTTAGGGGAGGCTCGAGGCAGATGCGAATAATACGCTCTTACAGCAGTCTTGTAATAATAATTCAAGTTACTTTCCAACGGTTTTGTTGTCTACTACTGTGGTAGATGTGTTCGATAAGCAAGGTACTGTACATTCCTGTAGGGTTTTGCTGGATTGCGGGAGCGAATCATCCTTTATTACTGAAAAATGTTGTAATAAGTTGTCGGGTATTGGGCATACTAATTCTACTATTTTAAAGCAAACAACGGTGACAATTCAAGCACGTCACATTTCTTTTGAGTGCAACTTAAAATATTTAGTGATACCAAAGATAACTAATAAAATTACATATTTGCCTATAAATGTATCTCATTTAAAAACTCCAAATTTAATTCTTGCAGACCTAAGTTTTTATGAGCCAGGAACTATTGATATCCTATTAGGGGCTGATAAATTTTGGGATTTCTTGGCAATAGGCCAAATTAAACTAGGTAAAAACTTACCAATTATTCAAAAGACACAATTGGGCTGGGTTATATCAGGCAATGTTTTACATAATGAAATGCATAACATTTCATGCAATCTCAGCGTTGCGAAAAATCTAGAACAGCAATTGACTCGATTTTGGGAAATTGAAGAGAAATCTGATATGAAAATTCCTTTATCATTAGAGGACAAGAATGTGAAGATAATTGATTTATGATTTATTTTCGATTTTGCTGCGTTCAAGAAAACATAACATACTTCTCACTGGGGACATTGCCAAGATGTACAGACAAGTGCTTGTAAATGAAGAACAGCGGTGTCTACAGATGATTCTTTGGCGGTCTGAACCGTCTCTTGAAATTCGACCATACTTTTTAAATACGCTTACCTATGGTACTGGTCCTGCTGCATATCTAGCAACTAGGTGCCTTAAGGAAATTTCCTTGGAACTTTCTGAAAGCAAACCTATAATTAGTAAAATAATAGCCAGGGATTTTTATGTAGATGACCTTTGCACAGGTGGAAGTACTATTGGCGAAGTTAAATTTATTAAAGAAGAAGTAATAAAGGCTCTTAGTTCAGCTGGATTTGAGCTAAGAAAGTTTCAATGCAATGATCCCAGGGTGTTATCAGACGATATCAGCAGCTCAAGCAATAATGTTTACTTTGGAGATAAACCTCAGCTAAAAATACTCGGTTTATATTGGGAACCAAAGCATGATATTTTAAAATATTCTATTCAAACTCCATTTAATAATCATTTTACCAAACGAAAGATATTATCATGCATAGCACAAATCTTTGATCCATTAGGTCTCATTGCTCCCATTGTTTTAACAGCTAAAATTATAATCCAACGTTTATGGCAACATAAGTTGGCTTGGGATGAATCTTTACCTCTTGATTTGGCATTTAAATGGAGAAATTTCCAAGAACAATTGGTTGACTTAAATGATTTAAAAATCCCTCGACAAGTGCTTTTAAAGAATTATGTTTCTGTTCAGTTACACGGATTCTCAGATGCTAGTGAGCAAGGCTATGGTTCTTGCATTTTTCTAAGATCGACTGATAGTTGTGGCACTGTTTTTACAAGTGTGTTATGTGCAAAAACTCGAGTGGCTCCGCTCAAAACAACTACTATTCCTAGGCTGGAATTATGCGCTGCTTTGCTTCTTGCAGAAGTTATGAACAAGGCTATGCATTCATTAGATATTTCAGTTGATAAAATATACCTGTGGAGCGATTCGATGATAGTATTGTCTTGGATTAAATCTGAATCACAGGCATTTAAAATCTTTGTGGCAAATCGTATCGCCCAAATTCATGAATTGACAAATATTGATAATTGGCATTACATAAAGACGGGAGAAAATCCAGCTGATCTTCTTTCTAGGAGCGTAAGTCCTGGTGTTCTTCTTAGTAGTGAATTATGGTGGAAAGACCCACCATGGTTATTATTGCTTGAAAATAACTGGCCTAAATTTTCAGCTAACATTATTACTATGTTAAATCTTCCTGAAAGGAGAACAAATTCTACTTCTTTAACGGCAACTTCAACTGCGTCTGCTGTTGAATGTGATATTTTCGTTAGGTTTTCGTCGCTTCGTACATTGCAAAGAGTGATTTCGTACTGTGTTCGCTTTATTAATAATTGCAGGGTTCCAAAAAAATGAAAGACAGTGTGGTAATTTAGACGTAAAGGAGCTGAATGCGGGCTTAATAGCTCTGATAAGGATGGTTCAAAATGTTGAATTTAAACAAGAAATACAAGATTTGAGTAATTCAAAACAAATATCGGCTAAAAGTAAACTACTGATGCTTAATCCATTTCTAGACCAACAACATGTTTTAAGAGTGGGGGGTCGATTAAGAAATTCAGATTTTCCATATGATAAAAAAACACCCTGCTATTCTACCTGCTAAACATAAATTTACTTTATTACTTGCTTAGCATGAGCATCTCAGATTGCTCCATGCAGGTTCTCAAATGCTCTTAGCTTCTATAAGGCGAAAGTTTTGGCCAATTTCTGGTAGAAATCTTGTTAGGAAGGTGGTGAGATCGTGCATTAAGTGTTTTCGGTTTGATGCCTCTGCTATTCAAGACGTAATGGGAGATTTACCATCCCAACGTTTAAAACCAAATAGGCCATTCTTAGCATGTGGTATTGATTACATGGGGCCTGTTCTCGTTAAGGATAGGCTAACTAGGAACTACAAAGCGGTAAAGGGATGGGTGTGCCTCTTTGTGTGGTTGTCCACTCGGGCTATACATCTCGAAATTGTTAGCGATTTATCTACCAATTCTTTTTTGGCTTGTTTGCGTAGATTTTTTGCAAGAAGGGGCACGAGTTCAGACATTTACTCAGATCATGGTACAAATTTTATTGGGGCTCAAAACGAAATTCATAAATTCTTCAAAAGGGAAAACAATAATATTCAACTAAAGCTTAGTGAGGACGGTATAAAATGTCATTTCATACCTCCTAGATCTCCACATTTCGGGGGTCTCTGGGAAGCAGGGGTGAAATCAACAAAGTTCCATCGTAAAAGGGTTCTCGGGTCTACCCCGCTCACTTTTGAAGAATATTCCACTATTCTCACACAGATAGAAGCGTGCTTAAATTCAAGGCGTATTTCTCCTCTCAGCCCTGATCCTTCCGATCCACAACCCTTAACTCTTGCGCACTTCCTTATAGGAGAAGAATTAACCAGCTTACCTGATGAGAATTATCTAAATATACCTGAAAACAGGCTCACTAAATTCAAACGACTTCAAAAAATGATCCAGCACTTCTGGACCCGCTGGTCCAAAGAATACATTTCCGAATTGCAGCAGAGAACGAAGTGGAAGCAAAATTTTCCGACCATATTGAAGCCAGGCTGTGTTGTTTTGATTAAAGAAGACCGCCTACCACCTCTAAAATGGCAAATGGGTGTCGTCCAAGAAATCCATCAGGGTTCCGATGGCGTCGTAAGAGCAGCTACGATTAGAACCTCAACTTCAGTTCTGAAGCGTCCCGCTGTCAAGTTATTCATCCTTCCAAGTTCAGATGTTTAAAACCGCAGGGTTTTCAAGGCGGGCGGCATGTTTGCCCTATGCTCCCCCAGCGATGACGCAAAGTTGCAACGCCGCGCACTAGGCACGAGGCGGCCATTCGAAGACTCTATCTCTCTCTTCGCTCGCTCTCAAGACGACAAGCAGAAAAATAGCGCTCCAATTTCATTCACGAACTTTACGTATTTTTAGTAAGCTAATGTAAAATAAATCTATACAAACAAAAAACTTCACGTGTCTATTTAATTATAACACGAAACAATGCGGTCTAACCAATGCATTATACAATCTTACCATAGTTGTGATCTTAAAACCCTTACTGTTTCTTATGAGGAAACCCAATGCCTTGAATGCCTTCCTGATAGTGTTGATGTAATGACTGTTAAATTTCATATTTGATTGGAATAAAGCTCCCAAATCAGTGGCTTCAGAAACACGGATCAGGGTGGACTCGCCAATTTGATAGTTGTTTATAATAGGGTTAACTTTTCTAGTAAAGGTGAGAACTGAACACTTTTCCACATTAAGAGACATTTTGTTATTCTGGAACCATGTGACACATTTATTTATATAATTTTGTAGCAGTTCACAGTTTTCTCGAGTCTTAATAATCCTGTAAAGCTTAAAATCATCTGCAAACAGAAGTCCAAGAGCACAGGTGAGGCATCTTGGTAGAGGGTTGATAAAGCAAAGAAACACAGCAAATGACCCAGATTACTTCCCTGGGGAACACCAGAAGTGACCCTACTCGCCAATTCGAGCAGCATATAGATGAAGCCAGTAAAAAAATTGCAAGGTCCATATTTCTTTTGAGGAATCTTGTGGACTCGGTTGACGGGTCTGTGGTCTTGATGGTATTTCATGCTCTTGTACAATCTCATTGTAATTATGGCATCCTAGTCTAGGGGCGTAAAGCCCAAGCCCAAATAATATTTAAGCTACGAGTAATTGAGGGTCTCGGGTACCAGGAAGACGTGCGAGAGCACTTTGAGAGGCTTGGTATACTTACCTTACCATATAGATTTATTTTTGAATGCCTGGCCTATATGAAAAGGAACATTCACGACTATCACCTGTCAAACGAACATCACCATTACAATACCAGACATAACACAGACATACACCTTGAATTCCTCAGGTTTAAAAAATCTTGTAATGCAACCCTCTACTATGGCCCAACGTTTTA
Source organism: Pissodes strobi (assembly GCA_016904865.1). Taxonomy (NCBI): domain Eukaryota; kingdom Metazoa; phylum Arthropoda; class Insecta; order Coleoptera; family Curculionidae; genus Pissodes; species Pissodes strobi. The sequence continues at coordinate 66,154 of MU186828.1, forward strand.
TAATAAACTTCCACTAAATGTAAGAGAACTAAATGAAAATAAATATGTAAGGTTTATCAAGGACTTATTAATAAAAAATGCATTTTATACATTTAATGAGTTCCTGAGTTTTAGCATAATCCCATAACATGTTTTATATTTCAATTACAATTGTATGTAAATAGTGTGTGTTGAATAATGTACTGTTCAATGTACTTCTATTATGACCTGTGTAAGAATTTCATATTTGTTAGCACCAATGAACTTTGCTTTTGCAGCCTTCTTGAACCTACTTACACATTTATAATCCTAATTTCAAGAGGTAGATGATTAAATATTTTTTCCCCATATAAATAAAATAATTTTTCACCTGGGCAGTGTGTGGAATGGGCAGCCAGAAGGTGTAAGTCAGTCATGTTCCAAAAGAACTACTTACGACAATTTCATTCTTATGTTTTTTAAAAACAATACTTGCCGTTTGTAAGATATATAAAGAGTGGAGGGTCAATATCCTATTTCTTGCAAAATGCAGACGGCAAGACTTTCAATTCTTTACTTCACAAAGGGTTCTAACTGCTCTCTTTTGAAGGACAAATAGTGAATGAAAAAGAAACCCAGCACTTGAGCCCCAAAAACAAATACCATAGCCGAGGTGTGACTCAATAAGTGCATAATAAGTATTTTTTGTTATGTGAAAATCAAAATTTTTGATATTACTCTCAGTGCATAGCAACCAGAAGAAACTCTACCACTAACTCTAATAATATGTTCACGGAACTTGAGTTCACTATCAATTATTGTAAAACCTAAAAATTTATTAAAATGTTGTGCCTGGATGGGTTCGTCTTCTAAGAATACATTATCCATAACACTTAAAACTTAATAAGTTAGTTTTAGAAACATTAAGGCTGAGATGGTTTGCATCAAACCAGTCCTTAACCTTAATCAGGTCAGTGTCCAAGATGCTTTCTAGCTGTCCTACATCTTTTTCATGCCATAAAATGGTGGCCCGTTGGCGAACATAGTTACCTCTCCTCTTATTGATAATAGAGGCAAGTCGTTAGTATACAAAAAGAAGAGTATAGGCCCCAGTACAGACCCCTGGGGGACACCCAGAGGAATAGGTTGCCCATCTGAACAGCAGCCCTTGAAATTGACACTCTGAACATGACCCGATAGGTAGGATTCGAACCAGCACATGGAAGAGCCTCTAAAGCCATACCTCTCCAACTTCCACAGCAGTATGCTGTGATCCATACTGTCAAAGGCTTTGGAGACAACACAGAACACTGCTGCAGCAGCCTCACCAGAGTTAAGCTGATTGTAGCGCACCTGTAGAAGGTCAAATACAGCATCTCCAGTGCTCTTTGTCTCGGAATCCAAACTGCCTAGGACTCAAGAGATTAAACTTGTTCAAGAAAGAAATTATTCTAACCTTCACCAACCTCTCAACGATTTTAGACATTTCAGGCAGAAGAGGGATAAAATTTCTTTTAGCTGAAACCAGTTATATAAAAAACATTGTTTTTGATATATGAAAGCCTTCCTAAACGCAAAATGAAATTTTTTTTCTGCGGAAATGCATTATTATCATTTTTCCAAATTTAGAATAACTGAAACCAGTTATATAATAGTATATTGTGCAATTGCTGAAATGGGATCCTTGGTACGGGGCTCATTTTTCACAAATTTTAAAATGGGGCCCTCGGGGGGCGAAGCTTTTGAATGGGGCCTCCGGTGTGGGAGCTTCACATTTGACACATATGGAAAAAGACCCTCTTGGGGCAAAGCCCTGTAATGAAGCCTAGGGGGGGGGGGGGGGGGCCCCCCAAGAGGGGGGGGTATGGTATTGGAGTCCCATTTTTTGCAGATTTAAGAATGGAGCCCCCGGGGAGCGAAGCCCCAAATTTGGGCCCTAAGCCTGAAAAAGGGGGGCCCTGGTATGAGAGTCCCACTTTTCGCAGTTTTGCAAGAAGGGGCTCCTGGGGCGGTGAAGGCCTAAAATTGGGCCCTCTTTTTTAGAGATCTGGGAATGGGACCTCGGCTAAGCTCTAAAAGGGAGACGAAGCCCTTTAATCTATATACCCGAATAAGCCTGTGAAAAGTATACTTTACACACGCCGTGTGCAAAGTATACTTTTCACACGGTGTTTGAAATGTCCAGTTTTCAAGAGCAGTTTTTAATGTGGGTGTGTTATATTCCCATCCTTTCTTCAGGAGCTGTCTTAGTGTGAAAAGCTGGTCTATCGTAGATCTGTGTGTTCTAAATCCGGCTTGATAATCTCCTAGGACGCTTTCAACATAGGGGGTTAGTCTGCTAAGCAGTATGTTTGACAGGATTTTATATGCGGTGTTTCTTATGGAGATTTCTCTATAATTGGAGCATTTCATTTTATCCCTTTCTTATGAATAGGCACAATGATATTTTCCTTCCATCTTGTTGGTATCTCCTCATTTCGCCATATATACGCTATTATTATTATTTTGTGCAGCTTGCGTTGCAGAGTCTCTCTCCCATATTTTATGAATTTCGCTGGTATTTTATCCGTCCCTGCTGCTTTATGATTATTCAGCTTATTTATGGCTTTTTGAGTTTCTTCGAAGGAAGGTTCGTCGAAAGGGAAATCTGCTGTCTTCCTTGTGTGTATCTCCATAAGTTATGTTTAGAAGCTCCTTAAAATATTTTCTCCACTCTTCGATCAGTTCCTCGTCGCCGACTATCAACTGGTGCTGGTTATGTTGTTATTTCTTAGTATTTGTGTTACTCTTGTATTTCCTTCTACTTTCATTCGTTTGTTCTTGGATCCATCTATTTCTCGCCGATTGTCTTATTTCCACTTGCTGCGGGCATTCCTCGTCATACCATATTTTGTCCTCTTTCGCTTACTTCTTCCGAAGACCTCTTCCGCTGTCCTTTTCATCACTTCAGATGTTTTCCCCCATAACTGTTCAATGTCATTGTATTCTGCTTCAGAGTTCAGGGATCTTTCTATTTCGTGTCTATATTGCTGTATTTTTGTCGGATTCTGACATTCATTCATGTTCCATTGAGTACTCATGTTTGATTTATTATACTTCTGTGTTGATATTCTGGCCCTGACACTCGCTCTGACCAGGTAATGATCTGAGTCTCCATCTACCCCTCTGAGGCTTTTCACGTCTGTGATGTTACTGCCATGTCTCGCGTCCACAAAGATATGATCGATCTGGTTACGGGTGATGTGGTCGTTTGATACCCGTGCTTGTGTATGTCCTTATGCGGGAACATAGTTGACTAGATCAGCATGTTATTGCTTGCTGCAGTTTCTATTAACCGTTGCCATCATTGGATATCTTATGGAGGCTGTAATTGCCTATTGTCGGAAAGAAGTTCAGTTCTTTGCCTATTTTGGCATTAAAATCTCCGCATACGCATCGTAGAAATCGTCTTTGGTGTCTCCGTCTTTGTCCTCTGCTGGTCCGTGTGCTAAAATGATCGATATGTTGTACCATAGCCCCTTTATTCTGATGTAGCACAGTCTCTCATTTATTGGTCTGATCACAAAACCAGTTCCAAACTTGTGGCTTCCATCCTTACATCGTTTATATTTCCATTATCTGGCCATCTTACTTACTACAGATGACAAACGACAGATCTGAATCACTGATAGTTTGTCAAAGGCAGAAAACTTTAAAATCATGGAGCTCCAGTGGCCGAAAAATGAACAGTTGATAAATAACAGATTTAAATCCCTAAGGGTGTTTGTCCAAAGCAGAAGCGCTTAAAATGACCTATCCCACGTGGCTGAAGAATGATAAATGGCAGATGTACGATGACGGGCCACAGTAGACAAGTAAGATAAATGGCTGCTGGTGTTTGTCGAAGAAAAACGTTTAAAATGGAGTAGCCCCCGCGGTTGAAAAATTAACGGTGGCAAATGACCGTTGATGGTTAACAAATCTAAATTCATGAAGTCTCCTGAAGACAAACGTTGGATGGAAATGATAGGTGACAAATGACAAGTCACAGATCTAAATCACTCTTGGTGTTTGCCGAAGACTTTCCATATCATAATTCCGTTTATTCCGAAAAGTGTATTTTATATATTTTTTATGTTTCAAGTTTTTTAGTCTGCGATTTATCATCGAGGGAGTCAAAAAGTGCAAATTTCATGATT
>MU186828.1:71413-83607 GCA_016904865.1 Pissodes strobi
TATTTATTGATGTTAGTACATAAAAAATGTTTACACACGTCAATAATTGCTAAAGCTAACAGTAAAAATATAACATACAAGAGAACAAACAAATGAACAATAAATATATAATACAACACAATAAAAAATAATAAGACCATTAAAAGATCAAGTGTTAAAGAAATTCATATTGGTTAAAGTTATATCCATGAAATTCATCCATCGAATAAAATGCTCTTGAGAGGAGCATTTTTTTTATCACAGAAGTAAAGTTTGTTGAAGGAAGGTCTCGGATGACTTGAGGAATTTTATTAAACATTTTAGGTCCATAATAGTTCAGGGCAAATCTAGATCTATTTATTCTGTGATAATTAATTCATATATCTCCCCCGTTTCTAGCTCTAAAAATCGTGTTATTTTTGATATATGAAAATCAAAATTAGGCAAGAAATTCTGTTTGACAATTTCGGGGGAGGAGGATTACTAACTAATTCTGAATTCAATTAATAATTTTTGGTGTTGCCATATATACAGAAAGAACGTAGTTTATTTTTAATGAAATTAAAATGTTTAGATTTACGTCAAGTGTTATTTAATTTATTTTTCAGTTTTATCATAAAAATTAAATCCTCCAAAAATATATGTAACCTCCGCTCTACTAATACGAAATACTGTTGTATTAATCCTGCTTTTTTGTAGGTTTGCCAGCAGAGGTGTATTATATAAGAGATGATTTGATTAGCCTCTACGCTTTAAATTTTACCCTTTTAATTCCCTCCAAAGTAAATGACTTATATTTTACGTGGGAGAACACTGGGGGTCAAAAGGTAAGCAAATGTATAGTGCATAATATATGGTAGTGTTTTTGTATTGGACTAAAATAAAATAATGCTTTACATTACTATTTCAGTTAAATGCGGTCATATAATTAGAACTGTTCTGGTGATTTTTAACTGCTCTTTGTAAGGTTAGATGACATCTATAATATAATATGGTATGAAAAACAAATGAACATCGAATAAAAAATTATGTAGATTTCTAGCACTTAATGACACTCGGTCATAAAATAATGAACAGGAATAAAAAAAAATTAAAGCAGCTTTTCCATGAATCGGCGAATGCGAGAATAATGAAATTAGTAATCCAGGTCTGTCACATCATCCGCATCAATCTTTTTAAACTAAATTAAAATATTGCAAATTTGTTAAATTTATAAAATCTTTCTGCCGGTATAAATATTGTTACGTTTTTCCGTGGGTTCCGTTGAAAATCACAACTTTTACTGTTTTGCAATAATACACTCTTTATCCTTTATCACTCTATACAATTAAACACACGAAACTACTCTTATAGCTTTACAGCTATTAGATCTTTACAATTCAGAACTCAATGATAAACTAACTGCAACTCGCCGTTATCCGCTATTTATTCTCGACCAGGGTATCGAGAGAATCCCACAGTTCCTGAATCTTCGCGGCCGGCGATGACTCATACGTAGACGCAACAAGGCTAGTTCTAGAGGGTAGCACAAAAACATTCGGATGGTTGCTAGCAGTGACATTACCTCCCTCTTAAACCTGATCGTCCTGATCAGCTACTTCATGCCCGTGATATGCTGATCTATAGGCCATCAAAAATAGTGGTATGTGTTGGTCCCAATCCTTCTGATGTTCATCTACGACCTTTGACAAATGTTCTTATGTTCTTCAATCATCTTGTTAAACATCTCGACCATGCCTTCTGGTTGTGGATGTAAGGCTGTAGTCCGTGTTTTATGGATGTTGAGTAAATCACAGAGTGTCTGGAAAACCTTGGATTCGAAGTTGCGTCCATGATCTAAGTGCAGCCCTAACGGAACACCAAATTGCTGAATAGGTTATTCACGAGGACCTCTGGTATGGTAACAGCTTCTTAGTTGGGGATACTTCAGGGCATTTACTGAAGTAGTCAATTGCCACTAAAATGTACTTTTTACCATTAATTGTTTCTGAAAAAGGGTCAGCTACGTCAATGGCGATACGTTCAAACGGTAGGGCCCCATTATCCTGTTTAATTTTTCCCCTAGATCTTGTTTTGGGTCGTTGACTCTCGGCACAGGTTCAGCACTGCCGACACCACAATTTCACATCCTGGCAATCGTTTTGTTCCCTCCGAGATGAGCACCAGACATTCCATTATGAACTTCTTTCAGAACTTCCGATATCTTCCCCCTTGGCACCACTAACTGTGTCTTCACTACTTTTCCATCGGCGCTTTCCCAGGCTCGTTTAATAAGTCCATTTTCCACCACCAGGGAGTCCCACTGAGCCCACAGAGTTTTAAAAGCAAATATCTCCAGCTTGGTCTTGGTTAATGTTCTTCTTTAGCTTTTAGCAATAGTGCTATTTCACTATCCTCAAGCTGATCCTTTTTAAGTTGCTCTGTGGTCCACTGCCGATCAACCTCAAATTTAATTTGCCTAATGGGAGTAATTCCTTCTCCTTGATCTATTCTTTGGCAATGCTTACGATTTTCTTCCCATGACCTTCTGGATAAAGCATCTGCATTATTATGCAATCTCCCTGTCCCGTGCTTAACCTTAAAGTTATATTGTTGTAACTTTTCAAGCCATGAACCTGTCCAGGCTGTTTCATATCCAAAAGCCATGTAAGTGCTGCATGATCAGTCCTTATTAGAAATTCTTGTCCATACAGATATTGATGGAAATGCTCAACAGACCGTACTATTCCCAAAAGCTCTTTTCGTGTTACATACTATTTAGGTTCAGGTTTCGAAAGTGTTCGACTGTCGTACTCGATATCTCGTTCTTCTCCTGCTTGTACTTGCGATAAAACTGCTCCGATGCCGGTGTTGCTTGCAGCTGTGTCCAATACAAATTTACCCTTTTGTTCCGTATATCCCAACATTGGACTAGAACATTGAGCCGCTTCTAATTTCCTGAACGCAGAGTCACAGTTATGAACCCAGTTATAATTTGCTGGTTCTTCAGTGAGCTTATGTAGAGGTGCAGCTATATTTGCAAATCCTTCTCCAAATCTTCTATAATAAGTACATAATCCAAGAAAGATCCGCAGTTCGTGCTTGTTGCGAGTACGAGGCCAGTCTTTGATTGCTGTAATCTTTCGTTGGTCGGTTGAATTCCCTCTGATGGCACGACATGCCCGAGAAATTCAACTTTTTGTTGGAAAAGAAAACATTTATTTGGATTCAGTAAGAGCTGAGCATTCTTGATTCTAGTAAAAACTTCATGCAGGTTTTGTAGGTGCTCTTCGAAAAATTTTCCCATTACCGTTATATCATCAATATAGACCAGGCATGTCCGCCAAGTGAGGCCACGTAGAACAACTTCCATAAGACACTCAAAAGTAGCGGGGGCATTGCATAGTCCGAAGGGCATAACTTTAAACTGGTATAAACCACTTCCGGTAGAAAAGGCAGTCTTTTCCTTATCTTGTTCGTCAATGCCTACTTGCCAGTAGCCGCTCTTTAAATCGAGTGTTGACAGCCAATGAGAGCCTGCTAGTGTCACCAACGTGTCATCAATTCTGGGAAGTGGATAGCTTCTTGGTGACATTCAGCTTTCTATAGTCCACGCAGAATCTGGTACTCCCATACTTCTTGGTGACTAAGACAACAGGAGACGACCATGGGCTTGATGACTCTTCAATAATTCCATCGTCAAACATTTTGTCCACTAATGTAACCTCTTGCTGCTTCGTCACTGGTAATCTCCGAGGATGCTGCCGTATGGGGTGAGCACATCTAGTGTCGATTTTATGTTTTATGTTGTTCGTTCTTTCAATATTCCTATTTTCCCTTTCAAAGGCTGTGCTCTGCTCTTTGATAAATGATGCCACGACTTCTGGAAATGTTCTAGGACTTCCTTAGGTGATGTTGAGGGTGATACTTCTGACCGCGTTTCGCAACTGATTATCCACTACACCGGCTCGCAAGTAGCTATTACATCTCCTTTATTGATTTTAATGGAATTGGATGAAATATTCGCTATCCTTATCGGTATTTCGCCGTCGGTTTTGACTAGTGCTTTGCCTACGAGGTGTTTGCAAGGCAAATCGTGGTGTTGGATAAGTCCGATGCAGCCTCCAAAATCCTTCTCCAATTTCCCAAAAATTATCTGCTCGGTATTTCCGCTTATTTTTATAGTACATGCCGCCACTACTTTAGTCGTTGTGCCTTTGTCTGTTTTGGTAAAGATGAACTCTTCGGTGCCAAACTTCAGAAGGTTAAGTTTATTATCAAAAGAGAATCCATGTTGACCGATGAGATCCATCCCCAAAATAAATTCGTCTTCTATGTCGGCTACTAACACTGCGTGGTGTAATTTAATTCCTCCCAGTTGAAGTTCAATATCCATTTCTCCAAGTACTGCAGCTGTCTCACGGGTAACCATACGTAAAACGACATTCTTCGATATGGGTATGACTTCCACTCTATTTACTCTTTTGGACCTCACCAAAGATACCGCCGCACCAGTGTCAACAGTAATTGTAATGGCCTTTCCGTTGATCTTTCCTTTAATAGTTTTTCCTAGGCTTCTTATGGAGACGATTCTGGGGGCTTTATCTTTATTAGCCAACACCCGCCCCGCAGTATTGACTAATTCGTTATTCCAACCGTTGTTTTTGTACATTGTCCAGAATGTTTGACCGTCATACGTTGGAGGTTTGATATTCTGTCATGTGGCGAATATCCTCTCGGTGGGTCCTTGATTATTTAGTCTTGTAACTTCTGCTTGCAAATTCTTAATTTCTTTCTGTACGTCTCCTACTTCTTTTTGTACATTTCTAACTTCTTTTTGTACAGTTCCAACTTCATTTTGTCTGTCTATCTTACTTAAATCAAATGACAACCGGAGTCCCCCCAGAGCCAGAATGGATCCATCCAGCAGGGTTTCAAACCTTCTTGCTCAACCGGTGAAACCGTAAAAATTCCCCAACCTAATTCGCGCACAGAGAATTCCATGATATCTGTGCCAACCAACGAATGCCAGCCTATATCAAGCACATCGGCTGGCACTTTTATACTCAAGTGAAGAGTGGAATAAACAATGCGATGATCTCGACGAATAACAACAATGATAACACGGGTAGAAATATAAACAAACTGAGCCAAAACAGAAATAAAGTTTTATTGGTAACCGAGCAAGAAGGCAAATCAATAAATAAAACAATTCGTAAATTGGGATATCTGCATGCTTATAGGTTTCATCCTGACACTACGGCCAAGGACTTGGAGACCCATTTAAAATATTGTAAGCTCGAGTTAGAATTTAAATGTGAATTATGGAATAAAAAAGACACCAGCGGATCGTTTAAGATATCATTTCCTATTAAGGATGTCGACAAGGTTTATGATACTAATATTTGGCCCGAAGGAATTGCGGTGCAAAGGTTTAGATTCAGGAAAAATTTTCAAAATGCAAACCAAGGACGAACAACAACCTAGGAATGCAACATTCAATTACATGCCTTGGACTGACAAAATCTGACGTTAGCGCAGCCCCTAAAGAACTTAGAGACTTGTCGATTTTGCATTTAAAAGTGCAGTGTTTGTCCAACAAAGCAAACCTTCTTGAAATTCTTTATCAACAGTTGAAATTCAACATTTTATGCATTGACGAGCATTGGTTATCCAATGGAAAAATTAATAGTACATTGATATATAATTTTCGGCTTGTAAGTAATTTTGGTAGAACTGAGCGTTTGCATGGTGGATCTGCGATTTTAGTGCATGAGTCTCTGACGTCACGGGCGTGCCCTGTTGACTGTCTAAATGATTATTCAGTTGAAATGTCAGTTGAGTGCTCTTGCATTAAATTGGGGAATTTTTGCCTCATTGATATTTATCGCCCACCAAATGGCGACTTCGATGTCTTTATTGGGGCATTGAATGATCTTTTATTGAAGGCTACCTCCAGCTATCATTTTATTGTAATATGTGGTGACTTGAATGTGAATGCATTATGCAGGAGCAACTATTGTAAAATCTTATTTGATCTACTGGAAAGTTTCCAGCTAACTTTACTTGTAAAAGGTCCAACCAGGATGAATGCCTGTATAGATTACGTCATTTCTAATTCCAGTAGCATGTTAAGTGATCTGCATAACTTTGACAGTGGTTTGTCGGATCATTTCTGTCAAATGTTTAGTTTAAGAATCGATCAAAATGACCGCAGTCTGCGAGTGCCTGAGGGAAATGTAATTCACACTCGACAGTTTGATTGCAACAATTTAAATGAATTTCTTCGCAGGTTTAGAGGCTCGTACGATAACTTAATGAGTGGCGATATAAATGCCGATTTTAACATTTTTTACAGCTTTTGCTGGAGTTTTGAGGCGAGTTTTCCTGTAAAGGCTGTGAGAACTATTTCAAACAATAATATACGTTTTTCACAGGAACTCTGTTGTGAATTGGATAATCTGGAAAAGCTTAACTGGTTAAAAAACAATACGTCTGACATAAACGTCTACTATAAAAATCAAATAGTTACAAGCAAGACATTAATAGGAACATTATTCAGAAAAAAAAGCATTTTATCACAATCAGATTACTAACCATAAAATAAAATGAGAACCTCCTAATCTATATTAAATAAGTTTAGGGTTAAATTGCCATCAGACAAAAAAGATATTGTTGTTTATAATAACAATGGCGCATTGATTTCGAATCCCTCCGAGGTGGCTTCGGAATTTGGAAGCTATCTTTCTTCTGTAATTTCAAACAAATTGAATCGCTATTATGATGGGAAATTCTCTGAAAAAGTGTATATTATGTAAAAATATCATTGGTAATACATTTTATTATGAATTTGTATCAAGCGGTGATATTGAGACCATTGTTAAGAATATGCCTAATAAGCAATCATGTGGCTTTGACCATGTACCTATTAGGCTTATTAAACTTATTTATTGGTGAAATTTCTCATATACTTGCAGAGTTAGTTGATGTGGCGGTATGTTCGGGACGCTTTCCCGACAAATTAAAGAAAGCAATAGTCCCATTTTTTTAAAAGGGACATCCCATTAAAATTGAAAATTATCGACCTATATCCCTATTGAGTTCATTTTCAAGGATTATTAAAAAAAGTGTATATGAAAAGGTTTATTCCTTTATTTCGAAATATAATATACTCACGTATAGGCAACATGGATTTCGTAAAGGGCTCTGAATTGAGACGGGTTGTGCTGATTTGGTTCAGTATTTTAATGAGAAACTTGACAACCAAGAAATTGTTATTTCATTATCGTTTGACTTGACCCGAGCTTTTGAAACAGTCGATAAAAAGTTTGTATCTTTGAAACTTGAACAAATGGGATTAAGGAATCACATTAATGCGTTCCTTGTATCATTTCTTTCGGACAGAGAGTTGTCTGTTAGGATAGGCGGATCAATATCTGATAATTTGATAATTTCAATCAGGACGTAGGGACACCCCAAGGTAGCATCTTGGGGCCCTTGATATTCCTTCTCTTTGTTAGTGATCGCCCAGATCACATAAGTCTCGGCCGTGTATTTCTATATGCGAATGACACCACAATTATAGTTTCTGATAAATGTGAAAGTAGGTTACATAACAAAATATCAATAGTATTTCATGATTTTACTTCCTGGTGCAATTCGAACAAGCTGATGATAATCATTCTAAGACAATTTGTATGAATGTGAGAAGTTTTAGAAAGGCCTGTGATAGTGACATGAACTTTAATGTCAACACCATTGGCTTCTCAACGTGCGTCAGTTTTCTAAGGTTAAACATCAATTGTCACATGTCCTGGAATTCTCATATCGATTTTGGGTCAAAAAAGCTAAACACAAGTGCTTACGTCATAAATAGCCTTAAAAGTTACGTCAACCGAGACACCCTGTTAAGTGTATACTCTACATTTTTGTGTTTTCGGCGCTGTCGTGTAATGTAATCGTCTGGGGCCAGGCCTCTGACACTCAGAGATTGTTCATTATTCATTTACCATGCAATATCTCCTATAGAGATACTTTTAAAAATTATAAAATATTAACCGTGTATTCCATATATCTATACAGACTGCTTATCTATATTCATGACAATAAATCGAAATACCCGTCAAACAGAGATTTTCATAATTATGGGACTCGTGCACAGAATAATTTCTCCTTAAGAAAGCATAACTTGGAATCCTTTAAGAAATCTCCTGTATATGCAGGAACAAAAATTTATAATCTTCTATAGCCCAACTTAAAGACTATAAAGAGCATTCTTCAATTTAAAAGCAAGCTGAAAAAAAAATGTTATATTCTGAAGCATTCTACTCGGTAAATGAATTCATTCATTTCTTGGAGAAGGGACCTTAGAACCCCTTTTGTTGGTCAAACGCTGGTACTGTTAGTGGATTTTATTTTTGTGTGATGTATTTACTTAGGTTAGGTTACCATTTATTATTATACTGACGTGTTATCTACTATTGTAGTGCTCGAAACCAAATAAATAATTTGAATTTGAATTCATTTTGTATATTGTTTAGTTCTTCAAATTTCTCATTTTGCCAGTTCAATATTTTCTACAATTTTCCTTGCTCGCCTAGAATTGCATCCAGCATCCATTTCTGAAGCTGGTCCTGTTCTGCTTGCCTTCTATATTCATCCTCTTCCCGTTCCGCTTGCATTTTATCTTCAATATGCTTGCCTTTTACGTTCATCCTCTTACCGATCTGCTTGCTTTTTATCTTCTTGATCTTGTAAAATTTTCTGAAGCTGGTCCTGTTCTGCTTGCCTTTTATTTTCTTGGTCTTGTAAAATGTTCTGAAGCAGGCCCTGTTCTGTTTGCCTCTCAGCATTTAGATTTTCCATGAAATCGGCCAACATTTTATTTATTTGTTCCATTTTCGCCGTTTGTTGCCTTGTATTGACCATAGAATGTTATAAAATGTTCACGAATCCACCAGTCAAAACGGCCTCTTTGACGCACTTATACCCTTTTCTCTCTTCGAAGAACACTTCCCAAGTCCCTGCCTCTTCACAATCTGACTTCTGACACCAAATGTTACGTTTTCCCGTGGGTTCTATCGAAAATCACAACTTTTACTGTTTTGCAATAATACACTCTTTATTCTTTATCACTCTATATAATTAAACACACTAAACTACTCTTATAACTTTACAACTATTAGATATTTACAATTCAGAACCCAATGATTAACTAACTGCAACTCGCCGCTATCCGCTATTTAAATACAATCTAAAATCTATCACGAATACTCCGGAAGAAGCCAGGCCACTCTATATTATTCTCGACCAGAGCATCGATAAAATTCCACAGTTCCTGAATCTTCGCGGCCGGCGATGACTCATACGTAAATGCGAGGGTAGCACAAAAACATTCGGATTGTTGCTAGCCGTGACAATATATTTAAAGTTTACATGGTTATACAACGAAAAGTATAAATGTGTATCACTCATTTATTTTGAGAATTAGCAAAAAATTATTAATATTAGATAAATAAACATGGGACTTTTCATGAGTGTTATTTTAGAATATGGTATGAAAAACAATTGAATATCGAATGTAGATGTTCTCGCTCATTTATTGCAGTTATGAATTCTACAGAAAATTATTTGCAAAAAATTATTCAAAACTAATAACTTGTACGAATTATTACATCAGAAATGGATAGGCAGAGGGGGGCATGCTCTCCTTATCCATAGACTTTGTTATCTTGTCTTATGGAGTCATATTTAACGTTGTGTGTATAAAACTAAACCAAGTACTTTAGAAAAAAGATCTTTGCGAGGGCATTGATACGGAGATAAGAAGGATCGAATATCCTTAACAACGCTTTAATTGGCTTCATCAATCGCCTTGCATTCTGTTATGAAATTAAAGGCTATCATTTCGAGCATCTAATTTTGTTTTGACGTTAAATGAAACTACATTATTTTTATAATATCATGATTTTTAATTTTAGAAATTTGACAAGACGCAGAAAGGGACTTTAATTAGCTTTTTTCAATAAGATAATGACTTTGGTTTTCTTGTAATTTACGTGATTTGTTGGTTATTTACATTTGTGTCAGCAAATTATCCTTAATAAGTATTTGTATACACTATCATTTTTCTACGATCTTGGTTAAAATGAAAATATCTAATAAATAATTATATGCAACGCAATTACACAACTAATTTTAATGACGGTTCTCGTGAAATTCCAACTAAAACAAAACAAGCACAGCCACACATTTACGTTCAACCTGTGCGTGAAATAAATCCCATAAAAATACATTGCTTCACGCATCTGTGTGAGAAATTATACTCCGCACATTAATATTGATACGTAAAATTGTATTTCGCCCACGGAAGTAGAAAACGATATTTTAGTATGAGTCTCAAAAAGAAGTGGCAGTCTTATGTGGAAAGCGTCATTTAGAGTTTGTTTACCTGTAGAATCCAAACGGCTCTACATAGAACAAAACGGATGCCCCTTTCCTATCTTAGTTTTTAATTAATTATCATCTGTCACCAACTTAAAACAGGAAAATGTTATTTTAATTTCTGGCTAAACCGGACGTGAGGGTCAAATGATAGATAATTACGAATTAACACAGGAAAGTGCAATCCGTTTAGCTCTATGATGAGTCATTTGGATGCTATATGTATTCAAATTGGCGATTATGACGTTTTTCACATGTCAATATCTCGAAGATAATGGATTTAGACCTATGATGAATTATATTACATTTATACAGATTTTCAAGCAGAATTAAACTTCAAAATATACAGGATATTCTGTTTTAGTGGCGGGTTTTGAGGGCAGGCATGGTAGGTCGGACCTACTCAATAATTTTGGGAATACAATAATCACGCACTAACCCAAACTAACCCAAACTATCTTCTAAATAATTCAATTATTATTATATATGTATATAGAATTTTATATGTAAGTATCTTCTAAATCATTCAATATTATTATTTATGTATATAGAATTATATATGTAAGTATCTTCTAAATCATTCAATATAATAATACCCGCATCGATTACTTTGTACTAAATTTTCACAAAAAGCACACGCGTTCTCAAAAGAGCTCCATAGAAACAGCGCGTTGTGTTCGTCAGCCTGCCGATCGTATAAGATACAATAGCATTGTTCTGTGGCCTTCAGTCCCCGTCGCACCGGCCGAACTATTGTTTAATTCTCTTCGCGGGTGAAGAATTTAGAGTTTTCTCCCCATCACGCTACTGACTGAAGGAAAATTAGTTTTTGTGACGCTATGCCAAATTCTAGTAACATTAATAGTGAGTATTTGGACATCATGGCTTCGCTATTGCAATCGTCGTTAGCCAGAAGAGTCGAAGCCGTTGTTAGGATGTGAGGTGAATAAAAATTTAAATGCAGATTTATATCATAATTATTTACAGTTGAAAATAACAGCATACTGGCCTGGCCTACCCAAAATTTTACTCCAAGAGCCGCCACTGTTCTGCTTAAATATCTAAATTTTGGTGTTCATTTCTTTTCTCTGTAGATACTAAAACATGTTTAAAGCATAGAATGTGCAACATGTAAAAAACATTAAATATATTACTTATCGTTTTGGCGTAAATCTCCACCCCCATCTTGGTTGCACAACTGTATAGGTATGCAGTAGATATGTTTTGTATTGTCGTGGAGAATTCATGTCTGTTAGACATTTTTTTTGCCTTTTTCTCCACCACAGTCTTATTGAAATTTTCAATATAAGATCTTTTACTGTTTGGCTATTCTACACCCTGCGACCAGGACCGAAGAAGTCCTATATTGACAATTTCAATAAGACTGTGGTGGAGAAAACGGTAAAAAATTTGTCCAACAAATCTGTATACACAGTGTCACCCGATATAACATCGTGCACACTATTTTTCTAGAAATGTAGAAGACAGGTAAACCGAGGAGGGCATTTTTGATTTGGCAATAATCATATCTATATGGCAGGAACGTCAAACTGGTGAGAGGAGTTTGATTACGGGGAGTGACGCCCCCGCCATTCCGAGTTGCCATGGGATATGGCCCATCAAATCCCATCGTCCTCCCCCAGGCTGGAGAACACCAAAGTACAAAGTCTGGAGCTGATCAATGACAGTTTGTGACAAGAGGGGCTGCATTGTATTGGCTGGCAGGAACGTCAAACTGGTGAGAGGAGTTTGATTACGGGGAGTGACGCCCCCGCCATTCCGAGTTGCCATGG
>MU186829.1:3499-45494 GCA_016904865.1 Pissodes strobi
AATAATAATAATAATAATAATAATAATAATAATAATAATAATAATAAAAATAGTTACATGTAATAAAAAAATAATAATTTGGGCCTTATGACGATTCTGCTTAATCTTCAGAGTTAAAAATAGGAAAGTTGTTACAATAATGTTTTCTATTTTCTGGAATTATCGCATTTATAGCTCTTAAAAGGGTTTGTTTTTTCTCTGGAAATCCATTGGGCGCTCGTAGAGTATCTAGTTTACTTAAGAGTCAGTTTAATCATGACCTTTTTCCATTAAACAATCCAGGGTATGTTTTTGGTCCAAAAAAAAAAGTTTTATATTTTAAGGTGAACTTGCCTCGATCAGCAATAATTTGGACGATGTCTAATAGATAAGGACGATTTGTTACTTTCGGTTAAATTTTGGAGCTGATGACCAATGGCTTCTACAAAATCATATAATGTTTGCTTTCTTTTCATGGAAAGCTCCACCTGATTGCTGTCGGCCGACATAAAAGTGTGACCTGGCTCAAAATAAAATCTGATTTCCAAAAAAGTAAACAGTGCCAGTTTTTGTTTTCTTTTGAAAGGAAAACAACGAAGTTTTAAAAATTTCCACAATTTATTTTTATTAACCGTGACACGTGTTTCGGCACACTTCGTTGTTTTCCTTTCAAAAGTTTGCAATGAATTTCCATCAAGTATCAGCTAAATCCATCGATTTAGTTTTTGTTTTGACAAGCACAATTGTCTTGTAACATTTTACGTTCCTGATGTCTTTTGGAAATAATCTAAGTTGCCGGCTAAGTCGCGAGTTTATTTTATTGGTCAGTAAGGATTTTTCTTGGGCGCCAGAAATACCTCAATTCTCAAAGAACTGTCAAGTATCACCAATAAAAGCTTAAAAGCTAACAAAAATCACTTGATAGACGATGAGAACTGCAGAATCTCGTTCTTGCCGGAAATAAAAAATGTTCTTAAAACAAATTTACAATAATTTTATTTCAATAAATACTATTAAAATGAACAGTCCAAATTACAATTTTGTTGAACAGAGTTCTTCTAGAGTTGAAGAATTAAATTAAAGTTAGATTAAAAAAAAAACAATTAAAATATTAATCTTTGAAATTAGTCAAAACTTAAAAAATATTTCAAACTCTTTTACTTAAGAATTAAATCTACGATCAAAAATTACAAGATTTGTAAATGAAGGATTAAACTATGATTAAAAAAGAAACAAGATTCGTCAATAAATCTGATAAAACTATGTTCCAAAATACAAGATCACTAATGAATGATTAAACTATGTTTAAAAATACAAGATTCGTCAATGAATCTGATAACACTATGTTCCAAAATACAAGATCATTAATGAATGATTAAACTATGATTAAAAATACAAGATTCGTCAAAGAATCTGATACTCAAGTCTACTTCAAAAAAATTAATGATTAAATTTGACTTAAGCACACTTTTAAATAAGTGCCAAATAAATGAAAAGTCCCCAAAAAAGTTAATTTAAAAGAAAGGTTCTAAAAAATAAGCTGAATACTAGTCAAAAATTGATAGAGATATGACTACTTCAAAATTACAAATTAATAACTATGCAAATTCTTCCTAAGTCAAATTTATGCGATAAGAAAACTGTATGTGCTAAGATCACAATACAAAGCTGATCGACATTTCACATTATGTCACTGTTCTCCCATTTCATTCGTCAAAGTGAGCATTACGAGCCACAAGCAAAAATAAACCAAGCAAATTTAGCTATAAGTGTAACAAGGAGCTAGGTTTACAAAGATAAAAAAAAAATATAAATTCACCGTCCCGACAGTCGGAGAGAAGAAATAAAAATCTAAGGTGAGTTCTCAAAGAAATTCAATATTATATTTCATAAATTAGAAATAATATAAAAGAAACTCACCTTAGACCTTTAGAAAGTTGAATTTCCCAAATCCTCTACCGGCAGTGAACTGGAGGTCTATTCGGTACTTATCCGTCTCTTGGCAAATTTGGCAAGGGCTTGAGTCAGTTACCCGACTTTTAAAAGTGGTGGATCAGAACCAGGAATTAGCTAAAAACACAAAAGACCAACAGAACTCGGTTATAAAGTAAGGTTAGTTAGAAATTCTCCTTGCTAACTTCAATTACGCAGTTAAATATTCCTACAAAGTTAACGAAATTTACGATAAATATCCTAAAATAGATTGAGGGTCCACTAAGATCATTTATTCTTCAATACTTTACAAAAAGCCCAAGATGGTCCCGAACAATGATGAATACAATTTCTAAATCTAGATTAGAAATCTATAATAGATTAAAATATTGTTGTCTAAATCATTGATTGAAAATCCCTCTAGAATCTGAAAATTGTCTTTAAGACACTCCTAAAACAAAGAAATAAATTCGTTAAGTTAAAAGCGGAATGTGCAAAAAAAAACCAAATCACATTCCAACAAAAATAAAAATGGGCTCTCACCTTCACGTGAAATTGGAGACAAAGGCAACGTTCCTGATCGATTTTTCAACCGGTCCAACTCGCGTTCAAAGGAGTAGGAGGGAGACCATCAATTAAAATCACGATATTACTATCGCCCTCTATTCAAAGGCCAGTATAATAACAATATTTTTATAGAAAACGACGTAAAACTAATACGCCTATAATTCTAATGATAGCTCCACCTATGTACAAAAGATCTAACTGCTAGCGAAATCTTACCTAGATATCGAAACCAAATCGCATGTATATTTGCATAAAAATCACTTTGCAATATAAAAATCTTAAAACCTGAAAAACCATGTAACGAATTATTTCGTTACAGTCTAGCCAAATTTCATTTGTTTTGCTTCTCTTTTATACTTAATGCTATCTTCGCTATGAGGATTAAGATGAAATGACTCGCAAAGATCGCACCCTGCATGACCCAATTTAGCAAATGATATTTTTTACTTTTAACTTTTTTTCAGTAAGTTTCATATGAATCTTTGGTATCTGGAAATGGTTCTTTTAAATCATTAAGCAAAGGCGTAATGGTGATATATCTGCTTAGATAGCGAACATTTGGCGCATGCGTGCTACGATAGTGAGATACACACAGATACGGCCAAATTTTTGTCAAGAGCATGCCTGGTATGATCTCTGCTCGGATTATCCTTATTACTTTCTTGTTGAACCAAAGCTAGTATACGCTGGGATCTACTGTATAATAAGGAGATCTTAAAAGGCTTTTATGCGGATTTTAATTTTCCATCGAATTCAATTGAATTAAAACACTACACAAGCATAAAGAACAATGCGATAATATAACGAAGCATCCTCTCGCTTTGAAAGGCAGGCATACAATAAACACCCGTGCAAAGCGAAAAGACGGTAAGCGAGTTTTTCAAGGAGAAAAAACCGTAACTGCGCACGTCGACGGCCCCGATACGGTATTTTTGCTTGGCATAGAGCAGTTACGGCATTTTCGCTTTGAAGACCATAGCAATTTTGCAGTTACGGTAAATTGCAATAATGAAAAACAAATGAACTGACTGAAATGACTGAACTGCAGTGTTCTCCATTTCTAAGCATATAGTTTAGTCCATTAGAAGTCAAAATTAGACTATAACTCAATTTTCTATTTTTTGCAGTTACGGTTTTTTCGCTTTGGACGGCAGTAGAGCTTTAAGGAAATAAAGATGTTCTTTCTTCACTTATTAAGATTTGTTTTATGTTAACATGTGCTCACTGGTTCCGTTTATTTAATAAATGTATCAAATGTAATACAAAAGAATTATTGCGGCTCCAAACTCTAAAAGAACTTGGGAGCTACTAAATACACAACGTAATGGTTGGGTCGAGATAGATTTGTAAAAAAAATGTACGATCACGTGTCTGGCTGCCGACTTTCAGAAGGTAATACATAGACTGGGGGTCGGTAAGTTTTAATGCATATTATTAACTATTTACGCATTTCACAATCCATTTACAGTGGCTTATAAAACTTTATCACAATCAATGGATACTTGAAAAATAATGTGTTAAGATGCTGTTTAAAATTTCAATTTATTCAATTTTTCAATTTATTCAATTTGATGTTTTTTGTCGGACTGCAGATTGGTCTCGACATATTTGTCTGACACTTATATACTACATGTCGAGTACTTGTTTTACATACATGATTCTCTTTTGTTCGACAGTTATTCATAAATTTTCTGACATCTTGAAATCGATAATTTTCCCGCGTCGGACTGGAAAATGTACCTTGTCGGACAATTAGATATTTATTTTCTACATATTTTTATTAAGTAATCCTGAAAAAATCAGCTCGTTATCCAAAAATTTTTTTAACTCATGAAGTAGATATGTTTGAATTGGCGGACACCCTTAACGACCAAAAATTTTTGTCGGACACTTTTTTTTTCGCGCGTTTCATAAACTTGCCTCGCGATTACATTAAAAAAAAAACAGTGTCCATACATTTTTTGCACTACGCGAAATGATCGGCTTTCGGAAAAACTGGAAAGCAAACGCCCCCACTACGAAAGTTTTCATAAAGGGAAAAGGTGGTAGACTAGCCGCAATTAAGCCACACAAAAATTTCCAAGACAGTATTCATAAATGCAACTTTATGTCGCTGGGCACTTACACTATTTCTAGATAATCCTTTTTCGATGCTACAATCTCGTCTGTCTGTTAAATATTGTTTTTTCTCTTGTTAATTAAAATTCAGGTTTTTAAATAATTTAAAATATGGTTCTTTAAAATTTGGAAGATCGTAGTCAACGTTGATTTCCTGTATCTTGTCGATGGTGCGATGTTGTTTATTTCTGAAAAAAAATATTTAAAAAGCTGATTGATTTAAAATTAAAATACATAATATGTAAATAGATAATAAGAAAAAATAGCAGGTTGTCTCATCTAAAATAACCAAATTCTGTCAAAAAATTAGTGGGTTCCACTTTTTCGGGTAGTATAAGCACAGATCTATATAGCTACGCAACAGATGCCTACTCCGGTATTATAAGTGTCGCTCGCCAATAATGAAATAAACTTAAATATTTTCCTATTTAGACGCGTTTTGCCTCTCCGTGTTGCCAAGTCGCGGACTGTAGTTTACCTTTCATATCACATTATGGTATTACTCATTTTCTTGGCAATGGTATGTAATATTACGTCAAATTACAGTTCATTATCAGATTTAGTGAATGGTGTTCTTGAACATGGGCTAAAACTCGCCTTAAATATCGATGGAAAAGGTCGTTATAAATTTTGTTAACTTATATACTGTAATATCTCCTATTTGTATTAAGTAATACCTAATATTATCACGCAGGTTTTTGTTTCGAAGATCAAAGGAATTTTTGAAATGTTTATCGATATGTCAAAGTACCATTTAATTTTGTTTTAAACTCTACTATCAATATTATAAATTTGTTCATTTAAATTGCCGTTTTATTAATAAACTATCATACTTAATAAAAAATGTAACAATAGTATTTTTCTAAAAAAATATGTTTGTGTATTTGATAAGTAAATATTAATAACAAAACTCGATGATTTGAGCGGGTCAAAAAGTCAGCAGAAATATTGTTCGACATGATAACTTGGCAACACCAACCCGTTTCTAGACGACTGGTTCACCCGCTCGCGAAAGCCGGTGAACATTTTTGGCCCCGCGTAAAAAGCATTGGAAGAGGTATCTGTTGCGTAGCTATATAGATCTGTGGTATAAGCAATAAATCAATATGACGTTAGAGTGATAAACAGAATTTCATTGAGGACCATGAAGAGCTATATTTCCAAGGCATTTTTTAAAACCATTGTCAGCATGTTACCGTTTATCTCTCCGTCAGGGGTGTCAAATTTGTATAATTTCTCTTCCATAAATTATTTTAAAATAAAATCTTCAATACACACATATTTTATTTATAATTATATCAATTTTAATTTTAGTACGTCCTGCTCAAGACACTTGGAAGCCACGGCTGGAGTTGTAGTAGGTCCCTTGTTACCCCCTCCTTTAACCGTAGTTCAAGATCATTTTTGTAGTGGAAATTGTGGCCAAACAAAACAACCTTGTAAGCAACCACCAGGTCCTTGCGAGGTCCGAAAGCAGAAAGAGGAACAAAAGAAACGAGAGAAAGCAATACACGTTCCTCCCAAGCCAAAGAAAGCTTCAGAGGATTCAAATCGAATGGTTTTAACTGGTGCTATTGGTGAAGGTGGCCAAGCTATCTTCCTGAATTCTAATACATTTGATTCCATAAAGTAAGTAAATTGCATCTAGTATTCTATCATCGGCAAAGAGTAGTGAATGATTACAATTTCGAGTCTAATACCAGTAGGTAAGGCTTGATTCCGTCAAAACGGTTCTAACTTTCTTACTTAGCCTTAGCCTTGCTTTATTTCAACAACTAAAGTCAAATCTAAATAGAATTAAAAACTTCGCAGGGTCATCCAGTACTAAGGTGTTTGCAGTTTTGTCTGATTAATACTTATTTAATATTTTTAGTAAACCCCAGTAATATCCTCTTCTAGTAATCGTTTATATCGTTAGGAATACTATTTTCTGGTTTCTTTTATATACCTATATTTGGAATCTGGAAGTCAAAGAACCAAGCGTTAGCTAGTTTTATATTTGACATTGCAAATTTCTTGTACTGTTCCGAAGTTATATCAGCGAATAATAACTACGATAAGAAGATTCACTCTCCGCGGCGGCACGTCAACGGTATGTCTCCTTCCCCGCGCGAAAACTAGCATGATACTGGCATGTGACCTTTGGACCTGGCGCACACTGGTCGAATTTCTAGGAAAGCTGGCCATAATAAGGTTTACCAGAAATAAGATATAAAAGTTATTAAGTATTACACGTTTAATATATCGTGTTTTAGACAAATAATTGTTGAATTTTTTGCTCATCATCTATATTTATATATAGGGAGTATCAATTATCACTAACGATAAAAATCATGTATAAAAATCATTTATATGTTCTTAAATCGTTCTAAAAAATGATTTTGAAAATTAAGGGCTCCTTCGTGGTAAAAAAAGGGTTTTAAATTTTTAATTCGATGATCCAAATTTTGTTTTTGCAACGGTTAATTCAGGAGTCTCACGAGCAAAATGAATGTTAAGCGGACGACAGAAACGCGTTGATGAGGGCCTGCAATTTTGCCATACATGTATTTCAGAGTTATCGCTATTTTAAAAAAATAATCTAATAGGGACGAAACTAGTAAAAAATATAGAAGCATCAGTGCAGCTGTTGTTCAAAAATACTTGATTATCTTCTGACTATCCCAAGGTAATATCAAAGTCATATTTACAAATTAAAACTAAATTATAAATTTTTATCTGCTGATTCAGCCAAAGTATTTATTGCCTCTTTTTATAATAATAATAATAATCAATCTTGCATCAGCAATAATGATTCTACCGAAATTTCAGCTTCAGTTTCACTTACTACAATATTATGGGGTGGGCGACAATAATCGATTATTCGATTCACTTTTAAGAAATTACCGATTAATCGACTTATCAGAAAATATCGATAATCGATTATTTCGATTAATCGATTATTCATTTATTTGCTAAAATATTAAGCGTTTAATCGATTATTCAATTTCTTGCCCACCCGTACCGATGACTTTACAACAGATATAGCTTTTAAAATTCCAATTTAATAATGCGTTGCGTTAAGGGTAATTTAAATGACATTTGAAAATACTTTCAGTACAACATATGAAGCAAAAAAAAACAGAGAAACGTAAATGCTCAAACAAGACAGCAGCAGGGAAAACTGCGCACGTTACAAATTTAGCCAATAAGGGATCATTTCGACGCGCCATTTTCTGATAATCTGGCTTCAGTTAACACCAACACATAACCTGAACGGAGTGTTCGCACGTTAGCAGTATAGTACATCAGTCTTTATCTTTTTATTATGTATTTGGGCAAAACTATATGATAAATAGGATCACTCTTCGTGGCGGCATGTCAACGGTGTGTCTCCTTTCCCGCGCGAACACTAGCAGAATATCGGCAGGCCATGATACAAATAAAACAATCATGTTGGCAGGCGACCTTTGACGCGGCGACCATAGACAAGCTCATCCTTTTGTCAGATTAATTTTCACGCCTAAATTCTATAGTTGAGTCAATATTCGATATAAGATAACATCGCTATTTTTTAGTTGTGTTGTATTACAAAATAGAAATGAAATATACAGTAAAAATATTGTGCGAAACCTTTAACCAATTTTAAATCACCCAAAACGCCAAAATTTAATTGAATATTAAAAGATGGGGCAAATTCGAGCAACATTTTCTTCTTGATGTCTTTTGTCAGAATATTAGTATTCGGAAATATGGTGAAATCATTAACACAAAATCAAAATCTTTTCAATATTAGATATTACATACCTTGAGTATTGTTATAAATAATAACTAATTAAAAACGTTAACAGATTTTTGAAACAGCCACTTGAATACAAACTATCAAAATATTTATTTGGTGATAATAATAAAAAAAACCATAACGTAAGTTTGACAGGGCGCTGCAAACAATTCAGAAGATATCAATTGTGTTTTTCCAAAGCCAAATAGAGTATTAGAGTGCTATAAATAATTTCGTCATAAATTTGATTAAATATACCGCAAACGAAAATATCGTTTATGGCCAGCTTTTATTTAAATTCAACCTGTGTGCGGCGAAGTTCGCCGATCGTTACCAGGCAACGAAGAAAATAAACGATGATTCCTTTGTAGCGCTCTCTTGCCATTGAGTGGGCCTTCTTGTCGTAGTTAATATTCGCTGGTTATATCTTGATTAGTTTGCATCTGGGATACATATTCCTAGATCTCATTCTGATTAATGATTACTACGGTGCTTTCTTCCTGGACGGGTTTCATCGTCTGGTGCCATTCATTTTTTTAACTGAAAATATGATGTGTATTTTTGAAGCTATAATTTTCAAAAATATCAAAAATTTAAATCTTTCATGACGTAAACTTTTAGAATTTCTGTTCGATTAAAAGTTCTTGTTTCTGCTTACTTAAAATCTGAAGCGCCTTTATAGATTTTTTTTTTAGAAACCCCCTTTTAAAGCTCATCCCAACTAGCAAATATAGTTCCCAGTCCTCTTTAAAATGTCACTGCCCCTAAAGTATAGTTCCTAGACTCACCCTGCCACTTAAAATGTTACTCTATAAGGAATAGTCACTTTGAAGTATAATTTCGAGAGTGACCGGTTAGTGTCTACCTACCATAAAAGTGGAAAATAGACACCCCAATTGCAAGTGGCAAATATGTAACTTAAAGAAGTTGCTGGAACTACCCGAATCTTCGAATATGACACCATAAAAGACCAAAAACTTTATAGTAATATTTTAAAGTAGCGGTCACTAACAAGTGCTACCATAATGCCTCCATTAAGTTTTTGTTACTTTATAGTAAGGATTTAAGTTAAGCAGGACGCCCACAGAATCGGCACAGACCGGCTCGGCACGGCCAGCACTGCCGGCATTCGTTATTAAACGAGATGCCGTTCCGCGCTGTTCCGATTAAATGGGCGCTGCCTCATTTAATAACGTACATAGCAACTTATGCCGGCCGTGCTGGCCGGTCTGTGCCGATTCAGTGGGCGTCCTGCTTAACGGAGTAGTCGCGGCCACGACACCTAGCTGCTTCTAATTTATAGTAGCATTGAAAGTAACAAAATGGTTACTGCTACCTTCCTAGGTCACTATAAAGTTATTGTTTCTATAAAGTCGCCTCTGGGTAGTTAAAATTGTCGCTTTATCAATTCGAAGCTTTTAAAGTTCCAAACGGGTAGAGTTGGCCTAATATATTATTGTTCCCGGTACTTGGTCGAAGCATATGGAACTATAAAGTGTTTTTTGGATTAAACGGTCATATTTTTTCAGACGAACAGCTAAATGGCTCAAACATTTTGCGTTTTCAAGCTAAATATACCTAGACTAATTAAAGCTTTTTTCCTTAGTTATTTTGTTATTTTTTGCGGTGAACTAATATTTTAAAGTTTCACACCAGTTTCAAGCAAATTATTATTATTTTTTATTATTACTACATGAGTTTCTATTGCAAATAATTTAGTAATTTGAAATGTTTTGAGAGGCGCTCGAAAATGTTGTCATATAAATCCACTATTTTATTCAGTAAAGTCGATTGCGTTTTGGAATTTACCTACAAAAGCCGTTAAAATCGCATGGTAAATAACAAAAAACAAAAAATAATGGCTTCGATAATTATTTTCCATCATGACATTTATTTTTATGAAGTGTGAAATTGCATGAAGAGGTCGCTGCGAATAAAGTTTAACAGGTTAACGAAAGTTCCACATGTCGGTGGAAAACACTTGGCTGCCACAAATCCGCGACTAGGCAGCTTCGTAACAGATAAGTCGCATTCACCAGTAGGCCACTTTATAGTAACACATCATAGTAACTTTTTTAGTGGCAAAAACTACCCAAGACACTACCCGGCTACTCAAAATCTTTCCCCATTTTGGTCGCAGTTACTTAGCAGCTACGAATATATGACGTAGCCGCCGATAGACACCGCCCACTTTGTAGTGGCTTTGATAGCAGCAGTTACGTATCTGCCACCATAAATGCTAGTTGGGATCTTATTAAAAAAATTCTCAGCTGACAATCTCTCGGAATTTACTTTAGAACTTCTCGAATACGTAATATCCAGAATTGTTATCATAATCCTATAGCATAGCTTTATGCTTAGGTATATGATAAATCACAATTCTTATGTTATCTATTTTTAATCTAAAATTTGAAATTTATTTACTTCATTCAATGGACCGGCCCCGGCGTTATGACAGATATTAATTAGTATAATAAAGAAAGCCACATTTATTTGTCACGGTTTTACCTTTACTAAAAAACGGGTTCTAGTTTGACTTTGGATGAGCCATCTGTGGAAAACAAAAGCTCTTGGATAGATATACCTGGAGGTGAAGAAATGTTTTTAAACAAAAAGAAACATCCTGATTGCCATAAGAAAAAGAAGCCTAAACGTCCAGCCGATACTATTTCTGATGTAAGTGTTTGCTAATCTAAATCACTGTATTATCTCTTGTCGATTTTTATAGCTCTGTTCCAACTGACTATGAAAACCGTACATGGGACGGTAATTTCCAGTTGTATAATTCGTTTGTCAACATGACAGGATATTTATCGCCTTCAAAAGTGAAATTGTCAACTAGAAATGACGGTCCCTCGTACGGTTTTCAAGTCGGTTGGAACAAACCTATTATGTCGCTGGTTTTTAGTAGGGTTTGCTTATATTCCAATTACTCGCTAGTTCTGTAAAGCAATACTCCAGCTGTCGGCCAGCGACTTTGTTTTAGAATATGTCAGTAATTCAAAAGGGTAAAAACCACATTCTATGAAAAACGATATTAAAATCCTTGCAAATCTAATTATCTACATTTATATAATTCTAATATCAGAATCTAGTTTCCTTTTATAAAATGCAGCTATATATTTGCCAGAAATTAATTGTGGGGCAAATCTATTACGATTTATTGATGCCGCATTTTTTCTTATTAAATTCAGACATTGTATAATCATCTCAATATACAGGCCGCGTGTGTCTTCTACTCTTCACTTATGTTTATTTATTGAAATATAAATATTATACAAGTGCTCTTTCAGTTTTATTATGTTGTCAATAATGCAACTGGGGAATTTGCATTATTGTTATCACCCCTTTAGCTTTTCATTATTTATATTTTGATTCAATGAAAAATAAAGTTCTGTCTTTCGACTCTAATATATAAGAGAGCCATGAGTTGGTTGTCAAATATATTGGAAGGAAATAGATGGTTATATCATATTAAGGCAAGTTCCCCATATGCATTTTAAAGTGTTGTGATATCATTTTTAGATTTTGTTTATAGGTAAGTTAAAATATATATTTATTGATCATGTAAATTTATGTTATGATTTCATTCTATGGGTAACTTGTCTAAATATGAAATATCTCCAACATTTAAAAGAAACTAGTATTTTTGAATATTTTCTATTTTTCAGAAATCAGTAAAACCAAAATGCACCAAAATTCCTAACAGGAAAAATAGAGACGATCCAAATTTCTATTAACGTAATAAGAAGAAAGCAATAACAATAATGTGTAAACAATAACAAAAATGTGTATCTGTAACACGTAACTACAAACTTTGTAACCGACCAAAATAAAGCAGCAACTCAATAATTTTGATTATCATGTGTATTTGGATTTTGTTATTCAGATCTTTTATCAGTAACTTGCTTAAAGTTGATTGAAAAGCTGTTAATATGAGAATGTTCAATACTATAAAATATCTTATAATTTAAATATAATGCAAAATATTAAGGATATAAAGTAATGCAAATTAATTAATTTATAAGAGTTAATTGAAAAAACAGTTAATTAAGTAACGCAGTAGTGTATAGCTCCTAAGAGGAAACATTTACGCAATAAAGGAAAATAAGTTAAGAACAACGTTTTAGCTTTTCACTAGTTTTATGTATTTCCGCCCTTACTATTACCATTTGTAGTGGACTATTGAGGTTTGCAACTTATGTCTCGGCAACTCTATAAATAATTAGAGAGGAAATATTGCGTTTCAATAAATACGACAATTATGTTAGAAACTGATGCACCTGAACTAAAGAGTTATATAAAAAAATATCTAATGATTTGCAAAATTTATAAGCGCAGAACTCCAGGAAAATATTTTTTATTATATTAGGCTAATAGTTTTGTAAAATTTATGTGAAATTGAAATATAGCACATTTTAGTAAAATGTCTAAAAGGGGTCAAAAAAAGGTTTTATTTTTCTATATAGTTTATGTAATAATACAAGAACCCGATAGGAAGTTTTATGTTCCAATTTTTTAATAGTTTTGGCGAATATAAAGCTTTGGTTGTCGACCGTTTTGTTTCATAATATGAGAAAATGCTAAAAAGCATTCGCGAGAATTGAATAATTTTGAAAAATGGATAGATGACAAGGGTGTACAGTTGCTTATTTCTCCTCTCCAGAATTAGACAGACAACTGCAACATCATCAACGTTGACAAGACAACCCTAGAAGTACATGCAAATATTTACATAATCAGGTGTAGAAAATTAACACCTTTCAAAAAACAAAATCAGGAACCTATCATGCATGGCATGACAGGTTTCTGCTTGGCATGACATGCAATTAAACCAAATATTGTTTCCTTCGACTAGTTATGAACATGAGAAAAAAAGCACCGTAACTTCGCTGGGAAGCGCCTTAAAGGTAAACGCAGACTAGCCAGAGCCGAACGAGCCGCACGCGCCGACTGAGCCGAAACAAAATATTGTAACACTGTGTTGAATGAAGGTGCGCAGACCATCCGAAATGGCAAGAGTCGAATTGCCTTCATTCAACACAGTGTTAGAATATTTTATTCCGGCGCGTTCGGCTCTGACTAGTCTGCGTTTACCTTAATGCGATACAAACTTTCATCCGTAGGTTGAAAAGTTGATTTTTAGACACGCTTGATATTAAACGTTTTTAACATTGGATATCGCACTCGGCTAACGCCTCATGCTAAAAACCTTGTTTGAAAACTAGAACTTTCAACACTGGTTATATAATATACTATATAAAGGCAGCATTAAAACGTTAGAATTCCTGAAGATATTTAATTAACGGCAAATGAGCTTAGTTACAATAAAAAATTAGAATTTTATGATACCACAATATGAACAATTTTATACGTAATTAGTGTGGGAATAGCATATTAAGATACTAGTTTTTAAAGATCATGTTTTTTCGCACGAGCACGAAATTAGGAAACGATCCGCTTGCGGGGAGTTTCCGAACGTGCGAGTGCGCTAAATGTCTTTTAAAACGTCTATTTTATACTATTTTTTCTATTTTGCACGTTTTTTAATGAAAAACATTAATTTATTCAAGTCGCGATCAAAAGTTGGACGGCCATTTTGTCACTTTTGACGTCTGTATTATTAGGAATCCCATTTAAAACGGCGTCGAAATTTTTGCTAGTGAGCCTTGACATTGAACAATTTTGTTAATATCATAGCAACCAGTGAACAAAAATAGTGTCGAAAAGGGCTTCTTTTCGACACTACTTTGCGTATCGAAAAGACTTCTTTATGATACCAAAATAGAAAATAGTTATTTTCCTAACAAGTGCGCAAAGTAATACTTTTCCGCACGCAACTGATGTTGACCGACAGTCGAATGCGGAGAAGTCACTTTGCGCAAGTGTTAGGAACAATATTTTTTCTACGAGCGCGGTCCAAACAAGCACAGAATAATAAAGACCCGTATTTAAATAAAAGAAAAAGTGTCTGTCAGTTATACCTACTGTTGCTTTACATGGCTATTATTGTCGACCTGACATGACTTAAAAAGATATGGTTTTTGGTTTAAGTTGTAATATCGCGTATGAAATGATTAAGAGTTAAAACGGTTTTCTTATGTTGCATAAATAATTCGATCAATCACATTTTTCTTCCACCTGCCAGGATACATTCAGGTAAATCTTGGGGTCATTAGAACTATCCATTTTCTTAAGGCTTTCTAGCGACGCTGAGGATTATGTTTTTTGGGATACTTCGTTTTACACCTAGATTTGTTTAAAATCTGTCAATCTGACAATTATAAGTATTGTTGCTTGACATAATTTTTTACTACTATACCGAGGATTTCAAGATATATGGTTTTTGGTTTAAGTTACAATATCGCGAATTACGGAAACTTTTAAGGAAAAGAGTATAATTATGACTTAAAACGGTTTCTTATATTGCATAAAAAGTCCAAAAGTGTACAGTTTCTACAAATATATGAACATTTTCTTGTCTCTGGTGATTTTAGAGAATTTTACTATCCCGCACATTTTCCCGCATAGCGTGCGGGAAAGTACTACCTTGCGCACTGAGTAGCGTGCGCAAAGTAGCTACTTTGCGCACGCTCGTAGAAAAAATTAATTATCCACACAGATAAATTATATTTAAAGGTAAAAATAGCTTGTACAGTTGCGGCCAAAAAAATCGGACAGTGAATTGACATTTAGTGTAATTTTCCTAAATTTTGGTAAAACTGGCTTTTGTACCTTAGCAGAGATTAGTGTTTACTTGTTATTTACAGGTAGCTGACTTTTTAATAGACACAGGTTCATTTAAGTATCAATTCATCCATTTTATGGACATACATCCTACATATTATTATTATTTACATCATGTATGGTACTTTTGGTATGCCAAATCTCTGTGCTATTCTTGGAACGCTCCAGCCATTTTCAACCAGCAACATATATTGACTTTTTTGGCTTACCGTTAAGTGAGGCATTTGGGATTTTAAGTATATAGTTGTTCAATTTTGAGATGTGCCCATCAACTGCAACCTGCAGAGATCGATTCTTAAGGCAACTGGCACCAGCTGCAGAGAGAGGATGTCAGTTTAAAAGACAGCAGTTTGTTGCCAAACTCTGTTGAATGCCTTCGAAATATCCAACGCAATCGCTCGAGACTCTCAGTAGTTCTCAATTGCCCTACTCCGTATATGAGTGACATAGGCCAATATATCTCCTGTCGATCTCTCTTTGCGAAAGCCTTATTGATTATCGCTGATTATTCTGTTGTTCTCGGGGTACTTGAGTAGTTGCTGATTGACTACACGTTCCATAACATTGGAGATTATGGAAGCAAGGCAATTTGGCGATAGTTTGAGGGCGTGGTTTTCTTGCATTTTTTGGAACAGGTTGCACTCGAGCGACTTTCCGAGAAGATCCCTTTTCGGTAAGACAGAGAAAAAGTCTGTAAAAACGGGTGTTTGTTCGTTGGCGCAGTTCTTTAACACGCCTTCTGCGTATCTATTTCTTTATGGATTTTACGAATATCACGATGATGAGACTTGACTTCTGCCATGGTCGTGTTGATGTTCGATATGTTAATAATTATTGTATTTGTTCAATTTTACCTCAAATGTCTCTTTCACAATTGATTATGTCAGAATACTTGACGTGGTTTACCTGTTTAAGGTAGGCAATTAGGTAAAAGTCTTTCTTACAAACATGTAAATCAGTGTCCGATTTTTTTGGCCACAACTGTACTTACAGTTTACGCCCGTCAATTTTTGTTGACATATACTGATCTCATTGCGTGACAAAATCAAATCCATAATTTCAACAGTGTGGCCACATAATAAACATATCCGTATTCATATGAACTACTGGTATATAGTTTCTATAAATTTTGATCGAAATATGAAAGTAAATATTTTGAATATTTTATATGCGAAAGTGCGGCCGTTACGTCAAAGATTTGGTGAATGGTATTGTTAAGTGAAACATATCAATATGGCGATCATCCATCTTCTTCACTTGTATTAGTTTCGGACCCTATTGCGGCGCGCCACGCGGGCTCGCCGAGTTTTTATTGGTAACCACTTCCTGCATTAAGAAATTAAATTATTTGTATCTATTGCGTGTCCCTTTTGGTGAATATTTGAGTCCAACGAAAACATTGTGTTTTTTAAGTGAAAACATATCAATACGGTGGTGATCCACCTTCTTTACTTGTTTTAGTTTCGGACCCTATTGCGCATTGAAAACTCGACACTTTTTCGTATTATGTAGACCAGGTTGCATGAATGACTTATATTTTTTCATTTTAAAAATATACCGATAAATAAGTATTATAAGTATTATATTACTATATAACTTATTTAAAAATTCGTAACCATCATCTATCTGTATTATTACTCGACTTATTAGTTGTGTTTTGTAATTGAAAACATATCAATATGGTGATGATCCACCTTCTTTACTTATTTCAGTTTCGGACTCTATTGCGGCGAGCCACCCATAGGGTCCGAGACGCTTTTATAGTTTCCAGTTTAAAAATATACCGATAAATAAGTATTATAAGTATGATACTATTATATAATTTATTTAAAAATTCGCAACCAGCATCCATCTGTATTATTAATCGACTTATTGATTGTGTTTTTTAAGTGAAAACATATCAATATGGTGATCATCCACCTTCTGTACTTGATTTAGTATCGCACCCTATTGAGTTTGTATTATTTAACATCCTTCTACATTAAAAAATAAAATGAAATGCATCTGTTACGTGTCAGTTTTGGTGAATGTTTGAATCCAACGAAATTATTGTCATTTTTAAGTGAAAACATATTAACATGGTTATCATCCACCATCTGTACCTGACTTAAAATCGGACTCTATTGCGGTGAGCCCTGCGGGCTCACCGAGTTTTTATAGGTAACCCTCCCCCACATTAAGAAATAAAATTAAATGCATTTCTTACGTGTCAATATTTGTCAGCAAGTCATTAATATAGGTGAGGAAGAGAGTTGTTGAGAGTATTGCGCCCTGAGGCACACCCGCATTAATGGTGAATGTGTCTGAGATGTGCCCATGAACTGCAACCTGCAGAGATCTGTTCTTAAGGCAACTGGCAAGCCAGCTGCAGAGAGAGGATGTCAGTTTCAAAGACAGCAGTTTGTTGAGCAATCCGTCATGCCAAACTCTGTCTAATGCTTTTGAAATATCCAACGCAATCGCTCGAGACTCTCCGTAGTTCTCAACTGCTCTGTATATGAGTGACATAGGCCAATATATCTCCTGTCGATCTCTCTTTGCGAAAGCCGTATTGATTATCGCTGATTATTCTGTTGTTCTCGAGATACTTGAGTAGTTGCTGATTAACTACACATTCCATAACTTTGGAGATTATGGAAGCAATGCAATTGGGCGATAGTTTGAGGGCGTGGTTGCCTTGCCTTTTTTGGAACAGGTTTCACTCGAGCGACTTTCCGAGAAGATCCCTTTTCGGTAAGACAGAGAAAAAGTCTGGAAAAAACGGGTGTTTGTTCGTTGGCGCAGTTCTTTAACACGCCTTTTGCGTATCTGTTTCTTTATGGATTTTACGAATATCACGGTGATGAGACTTGACTTCTGCCATGGTAGTGTTGATATTCGATATGGTGTATTTTTGTGATGTTTGAGCCAGTTGGTGTTGTTGGCATTGAAAGCTCCCGGAACGATTATTTCTGCATTATAAAATATCTTTTTCTTTTCCAAGAATCTGTTTTAAAATAGTCTACTTTTTTAATAAAAATGTTCTTTATGCGAGATAATATGGTGTTGTTGAAAGAGACGTCAATAGTTCATTTGATATGAAGCCGAATCTCCCACTACAACTTTTTTAAAAAATTTCCTGGTTATGAATATCGTGTAAATATTAATTGCAGCTTGTTTCTACACCAGTTAAAGAGGCAGATATATCAGCGCGCTATTTTTTATGGTGGTTTCCTCAAAATGCCTATTCCACAGTAAACAGATTTACTCGTCGATGAAACAAACTAATTTAAGGCCGATTCATACTATAGGTAAAGTCACGGTCTGATCACGGTCTTATCACAGTTAGATCAAAATATCGTAGCAAAGAAATACCGTGTTCACTTGATTGACTCATGACCTGACCTTGCCGTAAAATGAGAATAGTGTAATTCATTATACAAGCCATTAGATCTGACTACAACCGAACCTGTGGTGTGATGGTCGTTGATTATTTTGTAGTAGTATAGATGCAATTTCTTGGCATGCTAAGGCTATCATAATGTCTTCGTCGATTATTATGAACTGGCTCATTTTCTGAAATAATATTTAAAATTGCTTAGGCCCGGTACTTTCACCTTCACGTAAATCTACTTTATCTGACAAATAACAATTCGTCAAATAAATAAACAACTGGTCATAAACTGATGGATAGCTTATTTGGATACTTTCATTGAAAATTATCCAATAGGTAACTATTCAACGATCATAACAATAGACACTCCCATTCGCAATAGTTGCCAACTGAATTATTAAACATGGATGAATAAAGGCGTCTCAGAAATCCGATATGTTAGACGCAAATAGAACTTGACTTTGCTTTGGCGGTAAATATATGGAATAATGTAAATTGTCATTTAGATTATGACAATGACAAGCATAATCAATCATTAGCATTCGTTACTGTTAAAATAA
Source organism: Pissodes strobi (assembly GCA_016904865.1). Classification (NCBI taxonomy): domain Eukaryota; kingdom Metazoa; phylum Arthropoda; class Insecta; order Coleoptera; family Curculionidae; genus Pissodes; species Pissodes strobi. The sequence continues at coordinate 22,536 of MU186829.1, forward strand.
ATATTCGTCATGTCGGCGGCCACAGGCGAGAAGGAGAAGCGGTTTCGATCTGCAAATTTCAGTACCGAAGAGGTCCGTCTGTTACTTAGATTGGCTTTAAAAGAAAAAAACGTATTAGAAAACAAAGAAACGGACTCTGACGTTTGGAAGCTGAAGAATCAAACTTGGCAAAAAATTGGAGAGATCTTTAATGCATCCTCAGGACAGACATTCAGGTCCGTCGAAACATTAATGCACAAATCTGATGGCATGAAAAAAGATTTGAAAAAGAAAGTTAATAAAAATAAGGCCGAGACTATGAAAACTGGTGGAGGAAAGCAAGAATATGTAATTATCGATGGGCCAGAGAAAGAATTACTAGAAGTCCTCAGTCTTTCAGTAAATGCTTTACCTTTCTTATTTGATTCGGATAGTATCCTTCCCCAAACAACAGTTACTGGTGAAAAACATATAGAGTGTGTGAAAATGAAACAATAATTACTCAGGAGGATATTGAAACATATGATTTGCCTTTGATCATTGTAAAAGACAGTAAGGAAAATCCTGTTGAAGTTGGAAAAAACAATAAGAAAAATCCTGGTGAAGAAGACAGTACTAATCATTCCATACCTGAGCTTCAACCTACATCTGAGATTGTGGAAAATATGGAGAATGAAAACACAAAAACGAGAACGAATAAGACATGGAAAAATTGGTCACCCAAGTTCTTAAAAACAAGGAAAAGCCCATACTTAACCACAAATAATAAAAAAGGCGGAGAAAGAAATAAAAGACTTGACAATATTTTATGTCTTCGTGAAGAACTGCTCAGACAACAACTGGAATATGAAAAACAAGAAGAGAGATGAGCCATAGAAAAACACGACAGGGAAATAAAACTATTAGATTTAGAAATCGAGTTAAAGCTGAAGCAAAAAAGTTCTCAAATTTATTTAGATGTTTGATGGTATAAATAAAGTAATTTAATATTTTTAATTAATTTACTTGATACACAGTTGCATTATACAGGGTGTTCCCTGTAAATGTTAATAAGTATGTACAACATACAAGCATAGGTGCAAAATATTATATACACTATTTAAAGATTTCTTTGATTTAACAGCTGTTGAAAATAATCTATAAAAGGCATTCTAGCACCTTCATATCTTTCTCTGGGATGATCGTTTTCTTCAAAGTCAAAATTTTCTTCAAGGTCATAATTTTCAAAATTTTGTTCATTATTGTCAACTGCAATATTGTGTAAGACAGCACAAGCTGCAATTATCATTTGGACCCACCCTGTTTTACATCTAATACCAACAGACAGAATTGGAAATCGTCTTTTCCGTACTCCAAAAAGACGTTCTATTACATTACGTGATCTAATTTGTGTCTCATTGCATATACCTTCAGCCTCATTTTGTGGTTCATCTAATGGTGTAAGGAGGTAGGCCTGAACTGCGTAACCTCGGTCACCTAGCAGAACTCCATTTCCTAACTCTCCATTTTGTATTCTCATTTTGACAGACGAGTTTTGAAATATATGACTATCATTGGCAGATCCAGGCCAACCGCTAACTATATCAAGTATCTTCAGTTTTGCACTGCAAACTACTTGACAATTTAGTGAAAAGTAGCCCTTACGATTTCTAAATATTTCAGCATTGTCACCCCTGGAGACATTATCTTCACATGGGTACAGTCAATTGCCCCTATGACTCGTGGAAGGTGAGACAAATTGATAAAATCTATTTTTATTTCCTGCTGTTCTTCCTGAGTTCGTGGTAGATGGACCAACTGGGGAAATAAATTACATATAGCTGTAATTACTTTCTTTATGATCCGTCCCGCTGTAGATTTGTGAACGCCACTGAAATCACCAAGAGTTATGTAGAAATCCCCAGTTGCCAAAAACCGTAAAGCAAGTAATAATTTGTTTAATGGACTGACAACTCGATCTAGGTTCCTGAAAGAAAAGAAGATTTGAAGCAACATAATTACAAATTATTGAGTCCTTAATGGTAGAAATTTCCTCCATAATAATTGAAAAATAACTAGGTAACAGTTATTTTTAAAAACTTACCTTTCTGTTCTGTTACTTAGTTCCTCTTCAATAAGACCGAATAGCAGTGTTACAGCAGCTTTGAAAATCGAAATCTGTTGAAAAATTCAACGTCATTCCAATGATTGAAATGATCAATTCTTGGCCTCAAGATATATGAACGTTCTGGATTTATATCCTCAATAAGGTCAATCAACCCAACATCAGGATCATTAAATATTTCAAACTCTTCAAAAAAATTCATTCTATAACAAGCAAACAATGTATTACTACTATACCCGTATAATTGTTATTACAAGTAAATATGTTTTTTTTTTCGAATATTTGTACTTACATACTTAAAATATGAGGGTGTTTTTCACAAAAAGATATTGCCAAACAGGATAACTTTTCAAATCACATAAGCATCAAACAGGGGAAGAAACATCGACGTCCCGGTAAGAATTCGTTGGGAAGAAAGATATTGGTTAGAACTAGAAATTCTGTCAAATATATGACGTTTACTTTATCCATTAGATTAATAGTTTATTCTCAGGTCGGACTACCGAATAAGTTATTCTATAGATATCGGGCGTGTATCCATTGGTTATCACTATGTGTAAGAGAAAATACCGATTTCTTGCTTATTCCCCAGATCATATTTATTCTTTGGAATAAGTACACCTATCTGCAAGTGAAAATACCGGGCCTTAAGGTTTTATACTAAATAACTGCTGAAGACTAACTAGATGTGCCGATTCAGTGCGCTGCATACGATGCCGGTCTGATCTTACCGTTCCGAGTCGACTGATCTGAGTCGATTCAGTGCGCGTCATGCTTTAAGCAGGACGCGCACTGAATTGACTCGGATCGGTCGGCTCGGAACGGTCCAATCGGCAGATTTTGCTAGGCATGTAATTAAATGCGTTGCCGCGCACTCGATCGGACCAGTCAGTCGACCGGGATACAAAAAGTGAACTTATCCCGTCGCGTCGCTATTCAAAAATTATCTCAAACACGCAGTGGATTTTAAAGCACAGAGCTTTGTAGAATATTCGCCTCCTACCAAACACTGAAGGGAGCCGTTTGGAAGAACATCTTCGCAGGGATCTATTATTTGTTGCCTAATCACAAGGGTTATTCTGTATAATGAGTTTGGCACATCAGGAAGCTAAGCTTGTCTCAACAAACGATATCCTTCTAAACCTATATTGCTTTCACCAACTCATACTGCTCGCTCAATAAAGGTTTTTCAAATTCAATTCAATTATGTTTTTTATGTTATTTTTTATCAAGAAATCTCACGTACGTTATCATGAGACAGGAGTCAGTAATTTGCTTCAGACTGAGAATAATTGTTCATTGCAGTGCCATCCATAATATTTATTTAAAGCACAGGGCCCTCCGAAATACAGAATATTTGATGTCCTCCTATCAGTGAGCCATTTCTTAATTAAATGTAATCTTTTTGCTATAATAATAAGATTGAGTGTTGCGGATGATCTTAGTCAGCAGTTAGAAAACAATACGATAATACTTTGCATATTTTTGATCTAACTTGATCATTTAACGGAATTCAATATTAATTTAGAAATGCGATTCTACTGATTATTATCTATGATACTTTGATTAGATAGTTTCAATCAGTTTTGTATCCATTTATTTTACATTTTATTTCCCTCTTTCATATCAGTAGTAAATTTTCGTCATCAATATGTCCACTAAATGGTAATAGCCTTAGTAGTTCCATCTATCAGCTTTTTTCTAAAATAAATTATATTTAGAAAGAAGTAAGATAGTACACATTTTGTTATTGTTTATAGCAAGATTTATCCATTGAGTATGGTAATGCTGAGTGGTGGACAGGTAGGGGAAAGAAGACTGTAATCATTGGAAAACAAGTAAGTATATTACCATATATTTTAAAAATTTAGTTGTATTTCATTTAAAACTCATGGTTTTTTGATAATAGTTTGGATATTTCAATAACTGGTAATTAGAACCTGTTAATCAAGTCTTATCATTAGCAACAAGGTATGGTAACATTGAGTGGTTAGTCATATGATTTTCCAGTCATTGTTCCTGAGATTGATAAAGATAGATTAATATCCATAAATTATCAATTATCATTATACTTCTACCTATAAGGCTATGCCACAGTTTATACAGTTTTTGTTGGTTGAGCGCCCGGAGCACCGAACATTAACAATTGTTAATGTTCAGTGCCCGGAGCAAACAGAGCACAATGTAGAAGTTTTTAAATGCATTTTTTGAGTTACCTTCGCTTAGCTCTTATTAGGTGAGTCACCAAACATTACCAAGTGTTAATGTTCGGTGGTTGAGTCCTCGAAACATGCTGAGTGGGCGGATGAAGGCGGCTGTACACGATGCGTGAAATCACGTGCGAGACGGCCTCGAAGGTTTCACGCATGCGAGTTGGAATCGTGTACACTGTTCACGCGCGAGCACGTACGAAGGTCGTGCGTGCTCGAAACGACTTCAATCATGTTTGTTATTTAATTAGTTTCTCGCAAGAGCTCGTGTGAGAGCGCCGGTTAATTGCCAAGTGCTCTAGAGGTATCTCGAATCATGTCAATAGGATCACGTATGCTAGATTCGTGGTGCGAGACACGAATGCCTTTCTCGCACGTGATTTCTCGCATCGTGTACAGCCGCCTTAAGGCAGTGACCGTTTTAATACGTCGCTTTTTAGATATCGCTATTTTTAACATTTCTCTATTGTATCGTAACCTTTATTTAGTAATTTAATTTTCTAGGATCCTTCCGAAACACGGGATTGCAGAATCGAAAAATGTCGAGATATGACAATAAGGAGTAAGCAGGTAATGATTATATTTATAGTTTTTCAACTTTGATGTTTTCAAATAAGTCCAATTTATTCTAGACACATTTTAAACATTAATAGCTCGTTCACCATACGAAAACCTAAAGTTTCTAAACCAGATGTCATTGTTTGAACGGAAAATTATTCGGACCGAAACTTTTCAATATTTTTTTTTGGCATTTGAATTTTCTCAAAAAAGCGATATTTTTATTTATAGCCGTCCGAAGTTACAAATATTTCACTAATTTATCTTATATATAGTTACTTTGAGTTATATTCGGACACATGCCATTAGGTATAGCTGTTCTGGGCTTGCAAAAGTCAGGCACAAGTAGATGCGATATTTTGTTTTGTATTTTGGTTAATTTGGAAATAAAAATAAATATACAAATGACGGCTTGCCATTTTTATAGACTTTTTATTATGGTAAAAATTAATCTAAAAAGAGAGGAATTGTTATTACGGCTGCCTCTATCGATGTATTGACTTTTTATGGCAATAAAAATTTTAAGTTTGGGTTACCGGCATTAGAAAATTAGGCATTTTAACAAAAAAATAGCCTAAAACTGTAAAGCAAGTTGACAATACGAGCTTATTAAGGTTAGGAGTGTTGTCTTGGGTAATTTTCTTTAGTTTATGTTAAGTAAAAAGGCGCAAATCACAGAATATCGGTTATAAAATTTAGTTGAGGACTTTCAAAATATGGAAATTATAGTTTATTTTAAAGATTTTGCATTAAATGTCAAATATTTACATACGCAAAGTGCAATTTTGGATATGTTTTTATTCCGTAAAATATTAACAATATCCCCTATTCTTGGCATTCTTTCAATAACAATGTAGATCGTTTTTCGAAATTCAATTTTATACGAAATTATGCTTAGATATAAACATCAACTGAACTGTGAACCAACTAAACAAAACTTTATGACGGCCGTATGACCCAAGATGCATTTATTCTACCACAGAACGCTTTTTGCCACATAACACAACAATTTCTTTCCAAAACTTTTGGGACACCCGTTAAATTAATTTTAAAAATTTCTGAACAATATTCATTGGAATATGTTGCTATTCGAACAAAAGTTTTCTGTTCGAACAATATTCCGTTCCAGGAATTTTCCGTTCGTACAAGATTTCGTTCAAACAATTTTCCTTTCGAACAATTTCCCATCCAAGAATTTTCGGAATGCAAAAATGACACATTTAATCTTTAACTTACAAGTTGTTGATACTTTCAAAATTTGCCACCTGGTTGCACCATACACAAAATACAAAGGCTTCTTTTGACCAACCTAGACCCAATATATCCATCTCTTGGTAACATTATCAAGAATATAACTGTCATAGAATCTAACAATGGTATCCACTGTATTTACAGTTAATCAAAAAAGTCTCCATACATTACACTTTTTTCCAATTTTTTTTGGTTAGCCGTTTTATTCAAAGTTAACCATAAGCACTTTTCACGGAAGTAGCGTGAATCTGATTATGGGTAATTAAAATAAAAAAAAAGTATTTTGAAATAAACAGTATGGGCGACAGAAAATTACGTAAAAAATTAATGTGTAATCATATAACACGTTACTGAAGTGAAACTTCTTCAAACCCCCAAAAATGCCAGGAAAGGGGTTAAGAAATTGGTCCAATGGTATTATTTGTACACTATCAATTGAAATATTTTTAATTTTTTTATCATTCTACACTATCATTATCGCCAGTCATTCTCCAAACATGAAACAATAGGCTTCTGATAACTAAAATGCGAAATATAAATTAGACCGCTGCATACAACGTGGCCGTCGTGCTAACTGGCTCGGATTGGCTGCCTGTCGTGTCATTGCAATCAATGCAATGATTGCATAAAAGTGCGCTCACGGCTCAGACGATCCCCACTACTAACTCGACTACGCAGCGTTGCATGTTTTCGTTACATAGCAAATCGCATGAAACTAACTTATCCTATCGTGCGTAGAGCGTAGAGAACTTTCACTTTAAAAAGCAGGTACGGACAGATTAACCTTGAAATCTCCAGCTGTCGAGCCGCGAGCCGTCGAGCTGCGAGCCGTCGAGGCACGAGCCGTCGAGTCACAGGAGCCAGTCCAATGGGACCGAAACGTAACGATGCGATAGAATGTATCACTTTTTTACGGTTAAGATAATTATCTTCAAGAGGTCGTTTAGTATAGTGGTTAGATGCTGTGCTTGTGATACGGCACCGCGTCGTCGGCCCGGGTCCGATTCCCGTCTGTGGCGAGACATGTTTTTTTTTAAGGTTATGTTGGTAAAGTTTTTTCTTCATTTTGGGTATGCCTTGGGTTAGTTTGGTTTAGTTTTGTTAGGTTGCAAGCAAAGCGAGCGGCGGACCATGCGTGAAGTTAACAGTACTCTTTTAATTTACAAAATTACATAAAATAATAATGTTTTTATCAAATGATTACCGATATCTGAAACAACAAAATTATGCTTTTATCATCGATATTTGCAGAATGCACTCTTTCAGAGTGACGTTGACTACCATATAACATACAAGTACACGTATGACGACGGGATGCATGGTTCGACGGCTCGCGGTTCGAGACTACAAGGTTTACATTGTCCGTACCTGCTTGTTTCACTTCAAAATTCTCTAAACACCAATATTACCTAACATTAATTTGTAACGTTTTCCAACTTCAATATTTTGTACAATTTGCTTTAACGACGGCCTTAAGTATTTTTGGTACACTTAATACAAGCTTTCTTGTAACTTTTAATGGAATAGTCTCCCACTGTTATGTTAGGTATTCGATTTTAAAGTTCTTCTTTATTTCTAACCTGGTTTTCTAACTCGACGCCTTAAGTCTTCTCACAGGTGTTCAATGGGATTAATGTCTGGTGATTGCGATGGTGTGTGCAGTTGTTGGCGCACATTCTGAATCATCCATTCACGCATAAGCCTAGCAGTGTGCTTAGGGTCGTTATCTTGTTTGAATAAACAACGCCTCTCAACTTCAAGTTTCTGAACACTGGTTCAAGTTGGCCCTTGAAATGTTTGACAGGACATGCTGGTCCATAATACTGCCAATGAAAGCTAAATTGCCTTTCCCGTGGCTGACATGCATCATTCCCACAAAAATAACGTTACCTCCTTCGTGCCTAACTAAGGGACATAGTTTTCAACTTTTAAAGCTGCATTTTTCTCGCCAAACTTTATGATGGTCATCTGACCCATACACGTTAATTTTTGGTTCGTCTTCGTCACTCAAAATAACAGTATCCCAAAACTCATTAATTGTATTAGCATGTTCCCAGGCAAATGCCAAACGCTTTTTTCGATTCTTCTCTGAAATAAAAGGTTTTCTTCTGGTCACACCGCGCCCGTTTGAGGCTTAACATTTGACTTTTTTGCAAGTTATGGAGCGTTTATCCATCTTCCCAATACTGGGCTCCTCCCGTGCTTCTTAGAACGAAAAAGGCGTGGCCGCACTATAAGAACCGGTGGATTTGTAGTGATTTAATATATACTGTACGGTAGTGTACAGTCACATTATTATTGTTTTACTGATTTTTCTAAATTACTCTTTCCGTAAATCAAGAAAATGTTTTCTAACAGAAAGTGTAATTTCACAGTTCTTCTGAGTTCTTATCACTCATTTTGCTTCATCTACAGACGAAACAGACTTAAAATATGGAACTTAGCAAATATGATTAATTTGTTTCAAGCGAAATGTGACATAGGCCAACTTGATGAAATATTGTGGTATTTATGGTAGGTATTGTATACCGATATCTTGTAATACATGGATACCTTATTGTCGCCATTTTCTAATCTTCAAATAAAGTGTTTCAAATTATGTTCTTTTTAATTTAATTACTCTTAAGAAGGTGCCGATACTTAATTAAATGATGCTTGTAGTTAAGTATGCACAAAAAGGTGAACAAAAAAAATTAAACAAAGAGTAGGGAATGTAAAATTTTTTGACTCAAACTAACCCAAGCTAACCCAAACTAATCAAATTGATTTGACCCAGGCGTCTGAGTGTATGTTCTTGGTAAATATATCAGGAGATGGATAATATCAACCTAACGAGGTTAAATATTTTGGTTCTGGCAGGAAGAATATTCCAAGCTATACTATGGTCGGTCATGAAAACTACAAAAGTAGTGATTACTTATAACGTATATCAAATAGAGCTATATTAAAATGACGCACATTTTATATATTTCATTTTCTACTGCTACCAGTGGAAGCAAAGTGTTTCACTCCTGTGACTTCGGAGCATGTCTATGGATCGTGCCAATTGCTTTTCAAACCTTTAAGAAATTAAAATTTTTTAAAAATTTTTGTGAGACAAATTGTTGCCTATTTCACTCTTAGTTTTGTTAAAAATTTCTGTATAGAGTCAATAGAAACTGAAGCAACACATTCATGTTTATTTAATAATATTAATAAACAAATAAAGATGTTTGCTTCAGTTCCTGTCAGTTTTAATAACACCTAGTTGCCTTTGCTAAAAACTGAAGCTGACAAGAGACACAAGTAAAAAAGCGATATCTGCAGAAACAGTAAAAACGGGAAAATTGATATTAGTGACATATTTCTTTAACAAAAAAAAAATGTGTTTAATAAGTCAGTACTAATTAATAATGTTATTCTAGTAATCAAAATTATGTTTTTTTTTGATATTATGGGAAAAATTTCACGTATCCCTTTAAGTAATAAGGCAAAATAAATAAAATGCTTCCAAATGCGCTTGCGGCATATGCAAATTATTTTAAAATATTCCGGGCTTCGTTTATTATTGGTCATATTATTTTTGTACATTTTTATTTTTGTATATCTAAAGACGTGAATTAAAACGCGTTTTTATATCAACTTGTATTCACACAAAAGATAAAAAGTACCAACTACATAAATAACACTTCTTATTAACATGAAGTATTAAAACAAACCGATAATACAAATATAACCAAAAATTTATTCAGAAATCTGCTTAGTTAGAAATTTCATCTAGTTGTTTAAGAATATTATCTTTTTTATTCTCAGGGAATCCTGGAGGGCCCTGCATACCGAAAACAGGTCTTAGTATAGCTCCTTTTCTCTCATTTTGTATTCATTAGAATGTTCAGAGTTTTTGATAGTCCATCAAAACCAATTTGATATTGCAAGGTAAATTTTCCATGCTCAGTTAGAACTTGCACAATATCTAATAAGTAGGCCGACCTTACTCCTCGACGTTCTTTAATTTTTGCTGAGTCATAGTATTCAATTTTTTTAATATTGGCTTTTCCACGAAAAGCATTTTCCACTGGTTTGGCGAAATCATGGTAGTGATAAATCGTTTGTTTCTTTTTCATGAACAGCTCCACCTGATCGTGAAAGCTGTCCAGGTTCAAAGCACTGTAGGCAACTGTTTTGGCGAATATTTCGTTAGAATTTATAATTCTTATCAAAAATGCGAATATTGTTTGTTTTGACTGGAGCAATTATCTGGCCATACTATTATGTGCTCAGCATCCCTGTTAAATATGAAAAAGGAGTAAAAGGCACTAATCAATTCTTCATTAGGTATTTTGCTGATGTTCTCATTCCGCAATACAGCCAAGAGCTTTTCAAGTTAAAGACATTTTTTTCCCGAGGAGTAAGTGTTTTGTTGTAAGTAATCAATCACTTCAGGAAAATAAAATCCCTAAACATTTCCATTCTTGGTAACACGGTAAATATTTTGAAGATCGGTAGATACGCATATCGTGCGATTATCAAACTCTTGTTTTGCGCTTTCCTTGTATATTTTTTGGATTTCGTAGCCCGAGTTTTGTGTTTTTTCCATGCTACACAATTTATACAAGTTTCTACAAAGTTCATTTCTGTATCCGCACGTTCTTCGTGACATAGTCTGGTAAACGATACGCGCTTTGCCTTCATTTTCTGTATGGGTTTCATATGGTAGTTTATTACTTGGGTATTTTTCTTGGAAGTCTTTGCACGTAAGCATAATAGGGAACTTGAACATTTTTTTTTATTTCTTTAATATATTTGCCTACCTATAGAGACAGCACACACCAAATATCAGCCCTCAAATCGCAATATTTAATTTGTAATAAACAATTAAAGTTGTGACCGCAAGCTACTCATTTTAAACGACACCGTGACGTCACACCGCTCGTTCGATCGGAAATTCAATCGGAAAGCAGTCATTGACATATTATCTTGAAATGTTAGTGAAGGCAGTATGGCATCGGCCGCCACAAGTATTAAAATATTTACGTTTATTACTGCTTGTCGTTGAATTGCCAGGGTGTTTGTTATAATTCGTGTTGATTTGTACTTTAATCTGTGCTTTAATATTAATAATAATAATGGAAGCTAAGACGTTCCCTGCTCTGCTGTCCGTCAAGCGCCACGACAAACAAACTACTTGACGTCACAACCGGTCCCAGCCAAGGGCGGCGCGTTACAAGAATAATTTGAATTATGCAGTTTTTAATTGCTTATATTTATTATACAAAAATAAAAAAAAAATTTTTTTTTTGTGAACTGTGGTTCTTTTAATAGTATTAAATTGTGTTTGTGAGTAATATTTTTCAAATTTAATTTTTATGCAAGTTCCCCATTGTTATAACACTCATATTTGGAGCATGTTCTCTCCTGTCTTTTTTGAAGCTTGGCCTGTACATTGCATGGTTGGTTTTTTTATATCCCAAAGTGGTAAGGAAGAAAGCTACATACTTGTATCGTTGCCATAGTTGTTTTTCAAGAAATATTTATATGAATTGAATTTCTACTGATTTTCTACGTTTTTCTTTCTATTTTCGAGAGGCCCATAAGATTTTGTTTAACGATTTTCTGTGTGCAGGAGAAATTGAAGAACAGTCTTTCTTGCATGCAGCTTATATTGTTGCAACCTAGTAGCACTGGATGTTTCTCAGCAATCGTTTCTAATTTAAACATTTCACGAGTCTTTAGATCAAAATCATATTTTTTTCTTATTATGAGAATTTCCTGCTATCGTATACTCTTATCTAATATTACCTTTATCAACAGGCTCGATATTTGGAGTGCTTCTTTCTTACATCTCTTTAACTGGGGAAATTAAAGGAATATCGTCGCTTCCCAATTAACCACTGCCCTTAGAGGCAATTTCTATAACGTTGGTTTGCTGGTCATTACACTCTTAAAAATAGAGGAGAAAAATAGCCAAAGTGACAAAAATTACTAGTCAATGCCTAAACATTGGCACAACTTGTGTATATATATTTTTTTGAAACAAATAACTATGAATCATTACCTAAATGTTTACTTACTCACATTTATTGGAAAGCTTACGTCATTTGCACAAGAATTTTGTAAAGGCATAAAGGTCTTGGTTGAGGGGCAGAATTTTCTCCTACTATTAAAACATTTTCCTGACAAGTCGTATTATTCTGATTTGACAGTTCTTCAATATTTTGCAACCAGATTTCCACTTTGCTGTTTGAACTTAGGCAAGAAGAATCCAATTTGATGAATCCTTGTGTACCCATCGGCTGCCTTAACTTCTCTGATTGCAATTCATGCGGTCGATATTCTAAACTACTGTTCGAATTTTTCCGGGGGGTATCATTATTTCGATGTATGTTATTTCTAAAAAGCATTTTTTTAAATATCACTAAAAAAACGCAGGTAAATATTTTGGAACATAATATGTTCCCTTTACTATTTTTGTTTTTTTAATGCGGTAGGCAAAGTGAATATATTAAAATATATGTAGATAGGTTACTCCCAATCAATAACAAAACCTATTTTATTAGAAAATATTGTTATGAAAAATTAATATTACTTACGAGTTTATTAGTACCGAATCAACACTGTTTTCCTCCGAGATTCAGTTTATTCTCTATTATTTTGTTGTGAAGCTAATAAAAACGTTAACTTTGTTCTGTTATGTGCCATAGTAAAACTAGAGAACTAACAATAATATAGTAAATAATATTCGGAGACATAAAAATATACAAACTGGTGCGGTGCGGTATCTTCGAAGACTTGTAACGAAATGAAGCGCAACGCGGTATTGGATCATACACAGCTAAGCAGCGGTGTCTGCAATAACCGTTTTAAATAAAATTGGGGTAGAGGGTGAAGCGACGGGTAAATATCTGCCCAAAATTTTTTGTACACTATAAATTCTTTTTTAACAAATAAATCCTTAAAAATCCACGCAAGTTCCGTTAAATCATTAATAAATCCTATATAAATCCTCGTAAGTCCTTAGTAAATCGCCATAATTCTTTCAGGCTGTACGCCATAAATCACCAAATATTTACCCCTCGGGGTGGAGGCAACAATTTGTAACACAAACATGAATCCTCAACAACAATATAGAATATACTACAACAATTTTCTTCATTTGGTGCACATTATAAAGTTTTTACACATGACCCATTTAGGTATCATGAAAATCCTTATCTAGAATATTTGGATATTCATTGTTCTTCAATCACAATAATTTAAAAAAATCGTATATATTTGAATAGTTTAATATAGATAGTTTTCAGTACATGTATAAACACTTTTGACATACTCTCACCATTTGCTAGGTTTCTATATATTTTGCTTCCTCACTACAGCGTTTTTCTTTAGAAATATCGGAAAATTGAAAATACCAAAGTTGTGGACTTTTTCATGAATCGCCAGTATATTTTTATCTAAATGAATAAATGAGCATAGCAAAGCTGCCAAAAAATATCAGCTTTCCTTTTTTTTAATGTATACTCTGTATGCGATTCATCAATCGTACGTTGAGATGATATTTTTAACTGTTCTAATAAAAATCATGGCGATTTATGAAACTCCTACAATTATCACATTTAGCATTTTTCGATATTTTGTAAAATAAACGCTATTGGTTGGTGAATAAATATACGGAATATATTTTAATCAATTAGTTACTGATTTTGTGCCTGTTTCATCGTTTAAATGGCATAATTTTATTTTAGGAAGTAACAAAGAAGACATGGAAAAAGAAAGACAAAATGGTGGATAAAGTAGATAACAAGACTACGCCTTTCCAATATCGAAGAAAATACTAAATATAAAGAATATTAAGAAACAAATTAGTTGATTTAAATTAATAAAATTGATGTTTCCAATACTACTCTTTGTTTAGTTGGTTTATGAGTGATTTGAGGATCCAAATATTGTTCCCGTCTTTATTTTTGTTTTCATCAACAAGATAATTTGGTTAAAAAGTAATAGTGGACATAGAGTTTCTCACCATAAATAAACACATATAATAACATTTTAGAACAATCCGTCTTGAAAAATATTACTCCATATACTATTGCCGTAATACAATGTTATATTGAGTAATTATGAGGAAAAGTTGCAAAATCTTGGCCGATGGTGAAATTTGTTACACCGAGGTCGAGAATATGCTTTTCCTCCAAAACGCACATACTTTTTCTGCAATAGAAAAACAATATGTATTAATATTTATGAAGATGAAACAGCAGTAAGTGAATTAATTTTCCGGCCTAGGTCGAAAACGTAATATTGCCGGATGCTTATACGTATCGTATCGCGATAGGACCTCGCCAAGGGGCGACTGTAATATAAATGTTGTTGCTTTTCAATACTTTTCATGCGTTGGGATAGTTTAGGTTAGTTTTTGTTGGTTGCGCCCCCGAAGCGGGCGGAGGGCTAGGCAAGAAGTGTTCAAATATTTGAAGACGAAACGTAACGGGTATAGTATATCTAACATTTATATTACAGTCGCCCTATGGCGAGGTTGAGGACCCATCGCGTCTGCTGTTTACGTATATGCTTTCCGGACTGCGGTTTCCAAGCAACTCGTAACCATACCAGAATAGGAAGTTTCGTGGTCCGTCAGCGCACAGTGGTTTCTTCTTACTGAAGAAGCGGTAACGGAATTTACGCGCTAAGATAACGTTTCGAACATGAGATTTTTGTAATCAAATACAGTTTCTTCAAGCAAATACGTCTTCTAAAACATGTTTTATATGTTATTAATTAATGTTACCACGAAAAATAAAATGAGCAAAAAATACGATTTTGAATAAAAAATTATTGTTAAAAATGCTTTAAAACTAAAAATCAAATTTCAAGTTATATTAGTTATCTGATTTTAACAAATCAAAAACTTCTGGTAATAAGATTGAATTACTAGATTTTGGTAATTTTGTAAAGCTAAACTTAAAAGGGTCTAGGTGTACTGCCCAACTAACCCAACCTTTTATATTACATAAAGTATGCATCTTTACGACCCGCTGGAACACCACAGCTAATATTTTTCTTTAATTATCAATACGGAAAATGTACAGGGTTATCCAACGAGGATTAGACAGGGCGATTTTTTTACTATCCCTGTACTTTTATATAAAAAAAACTGAAATAGCCATCTTATGTAATTTTCTCCCGCGAATTCGGATATGTTCAGCAAAAGAACAATTGAACTTCAAATAAAAGTGCTAGGGGTCACTTTGATATATTTTTAAATGGAACAGCCTGTATATTACAACATTTTTTGAACTCTCTAGAAGAATCTAAATACATTTTGTGTATAATATCCTACACCTAGCTTTAGCTCTTTACCAAATATTGACAGTTGAAAATCGGGCATTTTGACACTTGACAGGCTCTAAAATCTAAACGGCACGAGATCAAAGAAAACGGTTTACGCATTCCTATCTTGGGTTTTCATAAGCTATCGAATGATAGTAACTTTGAATTTAACCGGAGGTTTAAAAGTTCCGGTTAATTTTATCCGCAGGTTTAATTCGAAGATACTGTCATTCGATAGTTTATAAAAACTTAAGATAGGAATGTGCAAACCGTTTACTTTGATCTTGTGCGGTTTAGATTTTAGAGCCTGTCAAATTGTCAAATTACCCGACTTTCAACTATCAATATTTGGTAAACAGCTAAAGATAGGTATAGGATATTATACATAAAATAAATTTAGATTTTTCTAGATAGTCCAAAAATTTAGTAATATACAGGGTGTTCCATTTCAAAAAATATCAAAGTGACCCCTAGCACTTTTATTTGATGTTCAATCATTTTTTGCTAAACATATCCGAATTCGCGGGAGAAAATTACATAAGATGGCTATTTCAGTTTTTTTTTTATAAAAGTACAGGGAAAGTAAAAAAATCGCCTTGTCTAGTTCTCGTTGGATAACCCTGTACTATTCAATGCGTTGGTATCAATAAGATTGGAATGACACCTTCGGATATAGCGGCATTTTTGAGACTACCCAATTATGAACGCTATACTGGACATTGATTGCTTCAGACGAAACACTACTTGCATATTCTGGAGTCGACATAACAAATTTGAAGTGACATGAAGGATGGAAATCCACATCCGTGGCTGAAGGCTATTTGGATGAATCCATTGAAAACAAAAAAAGAATTGCCGAAAAAATTTGATTGAAACATCATAACAATGTTTTTCATTCGATGTCATCTACCAAAAAAGTTCCTACTTGTTCTACCAGCTCTAACCAAAGCTCTATCAGCTCCAACCAGTCTTATTTCATCACCCAACAGAGTCATCGTTAGGAGCTGAAAAAGATAGGTCTAGTAACAATGTGACAATGCTCCTCCAATTCCAACCAGACTTCCCAGACTTATGTCCTATCAACTAGCACAGCATTGGAAGCGATATAAATAACCTTCTCAAATATCAATAGTTGTGCTATAAATATAAACATGCACACTTAATTAAATTATTGTTTCATATTGGTATTTCAATTTCTAATAAAAGATACCTGTATTGAAAATTACAGATATATTTTTTTATATAAGTTTATTATGTGTTAGACTTTATTAAAATATGATTGTAGAAAAAATATTGTTCCTAACACCTACGGGAAGAAATTTTCGGCACTCGGGTGCTACGTACCATCGTGCGGGAAATTTTGCTTCCCGCACTTGTTGGGAAAATAGTTATTACGGTGCAGTAAGCGTTAAGGGTAATGACTAAGAACACAGACGGTTGTGAGTCGGACGCAAAAGTAATGACCTTTGTTTTTATGAATGAATGAAAATTTCACTCAACAAATTTAATATAATTTAATGGTGAGGCCTCAGTTGTCTCATCTGACGCGCCGCCACTGAATTAAGTTTAAGGTTTCCCTAATATATTTTTGGAGTGCGAGATTTTTTCCCTGCAGGAAAAACTTTCTCTCCCTCTGACTAAACTCGCCATTTTTTGAAATCGAGCATGAAAGGTGAACAATATTCAAAAAACCTAGTCCATGAATGCAGTGGAAGAAACTGTGTATAACCAAAGGTTTACTTAAAGACAATTAAATGCTATTTATTTCTCTTGGTGAGGCATTATATATGTAACACATTCTTGAAGTTGTTTCAGCAACCAATGTTAATTGTAAAGAATTTGGAACTCTTGCTTCACGATCTCCATATTCAAAAATTTTTTGGTATTATATTATTAATTTTGTTTTCAAAATACCTTCTGCTTACAAAGAGAGTGTCTTGTTTTGTTTGACAAATTAAAACCAAATAACCTTTTAACATTGAGTACAGGAAGAACGCGGATTCTTCCATACAAGATATTGAAACCAGAAGTTCTTGATTGACAAACTAACTGGAGAGGAACATAGGACGTATAATCAAACATTCCTTCATTGCGTATATTTTCATCCCTAAACTTTGGTTTGTATTCCCTATATACCTTGCTACGTTATAATCCCCATGTATACATTTAAATTAACTCATTTTCAATAACATTATTCGGTAAAGTTGGCAAAACGTCCTTTTGAGATTCGAGAACGCAGGATGGCCGTCTATTCTAGTAGTGATTGCAACTCAACTTCTGCGGACGATTCTAATACGGTTTCCTCGGAGGGATAGCACTGTTTTTTTTTGCGGCGAGAAGTTTCTGATATGACGGAAATGCATTGGATGCAACTTTTAAATTTAAGAATTTTTGTAATTATGAAATATTAATGTTTGGTTAACTTGGTTTCAACCTCGTTTTCAACAATCAATGAAAGTATGTCGTCAGTTTTAATTTTCGAACTTGGTTAATATTCGGTGGTTTGGGTTAGTCTGAACACGTCTCTGTAACGACTATTGAACCTTGCATCATTATTCTTGACTTCAACTCAAATAGACGGCATACCTATCTTAAAATGATTCATTATGTCATATCAATTTGACTGCATTTGTATAGATTATACATTTATACAACGTAAATCTCCATGTGATTTGGAAAAAGAAAGTAAAGAAAGGAAGTCACTGTGCAAGGGTAAAACCTCTTCACCGCCATCGATCCATTCATTGATCTCCGATTCTAACAAAAGACGCTATAGCCCTGTCGAGGGCATAGATAATCATGCGTTTGATAATTCTATTTTGGATGACAAAAACCACACTAAGATGCACCTATGTGCCTTAGAATATTACACCATATTCCAAAACTTACCGCACCAGTCAAAGCAAAGCACTTTCAGAACATCAAAATAGACTCGGTTACTTATCCGAGGGTTCTGAGCTTGGAACATGCTGAGTCATGTAACTCCCTGGTAAGTTTTAGTCTAGAATGACTCCTAGGAAATTAATTTGGTTTTGGTCGCATTGATTTGTTTTTAATTTTTGCGGGAGGGGAGCATCAAACTTTAATTTCATGGGGGTCAAAAACCGTTCTTTGTGGCGTTCAAACTCGTTGAAAATAATCAGGTGAATTCAGTTGGCGTTCAGAAAAGAACTAATAAACTAAAACCACGAAAAAGAAGCGGCACTGAAAGAGAGAACATTTACACATCTCTTCTGTGGTATTTTGATGATTCCTAAGAGATGAAAAGAAAACACGAGTGTAGCGTACGGCGACGGCATGGATTCCGATATGGATTACAGCAAGAATGAAAACAGTCAAGTGCTACTTCAAAAAGCACATGTGTAAGTGGAATTGTTGCAGTTTTCATGTCCTTTGGCTAATTTAGCTTCTTGGCTGGCAGATTTGGCATCAGGAGTGACACATCCACTTCTGATTCGTCGCTGTAGACGTCGGGGACGATTGCAATGGATCGTTTTTTTGCGAGCCGAACAACAACATATATTCCTCTGAAAACACTCGAAAGTTTCGGATGGTCTCGGGGCCTTGGTGAGGGCATCATGTAAAGAAGGCTCATCATACTGGACAACCACTGAGCGGATACTGGGCGGGAGAGACGGTAGAGCAGGTGAGGTTGGAGGGAAGAGAGGGGACGGGCCTGGCCCGTACGCACAGCACAGCGCCGGACGCCAGCAGCCGAAGCCCCCGGGTAGCATTTTTATATCGAGCATCCAGTAAACCGCTTCTTATAGCGTGTCTGTAATATAAATATTATATAATGGTTAACTCGAATCCCCACCGTTGCATTTCTCCAAATATTTGAACACCTCATGCATGGCCCTCCCCTCGCTTCGCTCGCTACGGAGGCGCAACCAACCAAAACTGTTTTTTCCAATCGAGGCAACTTTAGAGTGCCATTCTTCAGCTTCGTGTAAAATAAACTCTCGTCTGTTACTCCTCAATCAGATACTTTACCATTTGTTTCGAAGTCACACAATATGAATTCGTAATTGGCGTTGAAAACGAGACCATTGTAATTGTAATAATAGAACCCACTATCTGATGGTTTGCAACCTGGTCTAAACAATTTAAAATGTTCAATTTTTCAAAAAAATCCTTTGCAAGGGATTTTCATTTTAAGGAACTGTAAATAAGACAAAACAAAATCAGTAAATAATAAGCAACTAACTAACTAAACTGCCGTTCATAGTTGAAATATAATTTAGCACATGCAGATTTTTATCTATTATTTCAAAAATAGCTTGTTCTTAAACTTTTAATTCTTAGAGCACATTAAACCGCATGAAGTTTGGTTGGCTAGTTGCAGAAATAATAAGCCTCAAATTTAGTTTTCGTAAAATTACATTATTAGATAATTATGAAAAAAGCACGAAATCTGTGAAGGTCTTTAGAGGAAAACAAATAAAATATAACGCCACATAGATTACTGAGACTGAGACTCTTGATAATTTTAACCGTCTGGTTTAACATACATACATTTTCGGGATTCATGGCAATATTAACCGAACGTGATGCGTACGGTTTCCCGAATCATCTAGTTTATTGATAAATCTGTTTTCTACTTTCACAAAAGCAGGTCTGATTCATAAAAAAGTTACGAAATCAATATGCTGTTTAAGGTGGTGTGTGTAACTGGAATTAGAGTAGTTATACTTTTAAAAAATGTATATTTAATGACAGCAATTCTAACAGACAACTTACAGAACACGTTGTGGTGTAAACTAACCCAAACTATGGTGATGTCCCCGCCGCACACTTTCAGAAAAGTTAAGCGTTGAGCTAATCACGATATTTAAATAGCGGAAAATCAGCTTCGGCTTGATCTAGTTCAAGATTATTCGTTCAGAATAATTTTATCAGGTTTGTCACATACAGTTTCATGTTTATCTGTAGGTAAAATTTTTTCATGAGTGGTTAAAATTGTCATGAATTCCGAAAATGTATGCAACCCATTACACGGACTTGTTTTTGCTATTATATGAGCACATTATATGATGTTTGCCTATAGCTGATAATCGGAAACAAATCTGTCGCAATAGTTAGCATAAAACGGATATGAAAAATTAAATATTTTAATTAATTTTAATTTTTAGAACATAACATTTGTTAACAATGGCATGTCGATGACTGGCAAAGGACCAAAGAAGATTAAAGGCGATGAAGGCCACCCTCCACCCTGCCACGATACAATAAACGATAGTTTAAACTGCCCTGATAAGCCCATCAAGAAGCCAAAATATAAAAAAAGACCCATGAGCCAAGGATTCTATAAGAGACCCGAAGATCCCTATAATCCGTCAAATGGAAAATAAATCAGCATTCTGAGATCAGAAAAACTTATCTAATGATACTGCCGGTACTTTCTGGTATAGATAAATCTAAATAGCTCGAAAATTATATTTTTATTGTTCGTTATATTATTTTAAATTTCGAATTCATTATCAGTCACTTCTCTTAGAATATACATAACAAGTAGTACTAGCTAGAAATACAACTATGAATGTCTGCACGAACAGGAAGAAACAGTAGAAAAATTGGATAATTAAATACAATAATTAATACAATATGCTGTAATTTTTCTTTAAAAGGCCTCTTACACGATCATATCAGTTCTTAGTTCAGTTTCAGTATCAGTCAAAAATAGGTCTGTCCATCCCGTCAGTTCTCCATCTCCGCTTGTGTTTCCTTTCAGTTTTTATCTTTTTACACGTAGGAAAAACGAACAGTTCGACTGAGACTGAAACTGAACTGAGAACTTATATAACCGTGTAAAAGGCCTTTAAATCAGTTCAATAGAAATAAGGCAAAATAACGCTGCCATTGGAATCAATGTTCGACACCAAACTGTCTTCACGTCTGTGCATTGGATAAAAGCTTGGCATTTGGGGATTGATTTAACGGGCTACACACGAAGCGTGCATCAAGCATCTAGCGTTCTAAATTGTCACTCTTGAACGGCACGCGCCAGAAGATTGCCTACTAACGCAGGCAAAAATCTGGCTCACGGAGTGAGAATTGGAGTTTCACGTTCTAGATCGCTTGTCAAGCGGGCTACACACGATCGAAGCGCAGGTTTGATGTGTACCGTTCCAAAAGGGCGCGTAAACGTGCTGGTTAGTAGGATCAACGCTCCAATGTTTGGAGTTTAACGTTGGCGTGTCGCTCCTACGTGCGTGCTTAACCGACACCGACACAAGCTCCTACACACCGAAGACGACGGAGCGTGCTCTGGTGTGTGGCATTTTGTTTGTTTTGTCAGGATAGCCTAGTAACCTAGTTCTCGTTTTTCATAATAAACAGTTTTTTTACTACTAACATGATAAATCACCATTATTTACTCCATTCCTCAAATGAGAAGTAACATTTCTCACCCTAGGTAAATAATAATATTAAAAAAAACCTAGGTCAATAATGAAACGGAAACGGAAAATGTCAAAATGTCACACTTGTTAGTTTGACAACTAGTTGTCATTTCGGATTATTTGAAAAACGAGTAGGAAATGATTAATTTCAAAATCTAATCAAATCAAATAATGATATGGATTGTATCAGTGCTACACACAAAATAATATTCTCTCGCCACATATGAAAGTCAATATGCTCTTGGAATAACGTCAATTCCCTCAGTTTGAGAAGTCTTTCCTGAGGTGAAGAAATTCTTCTCTCCACACAAAGTAATATTCTTTTGCCACATATCAAAGTCAATATGCTCTTGGAATAACGTCAATTCCCTCAGTTTGAGAACTCTTTTCTATGTGTGTATTAGTAAAAAAATTATATACAGTATGACTCACTTTTCATGCCTCCCCACAGTATTCTTATTATTAATGCGATTTTGTCAAAATTTATATGGAGAGAAGGTACTTTGTATGTATGGAGCTGTCAGGAGTGTACGTGTTTAATATAGATTTATTAATGTTGCGCTGTTGTAGGCCAACTACATAACACTTGTGTTATGTTGGTTGCCTACCCTTAATACGCACATTCACAATATTTATTATTGCATCATGCCGTCCAGTAAAGGTGCGTACAGACCTGACGAGACGCGCGCGCGACACGCACGCAACGTGCCGACCGCGCGCCCGCTACGCGAACGCGACGCGCACGGTTTTCTCTCGCGCCTCATGTGAGCCATGTAGAGAGGCGCGCGCCACGCGACTAAGTTCTATTGCACTTCTTCACTGATTCTCCCGCGATTGCTACGCTCCTACTACTACCCGTCCACACTGCGCCTCGCTCTTTCTTTGATCTGCCGCATATACTTAAAAAGAATATACTGCTAAACCGTCATTTGGACAATGAGTGGAAAATGAAGTCAACACTAAAAGACGGGAATATCAATTTTGCATAAGTCTATCTTTGTCATTCAGGAAGTTGTTTGTGCGCACGCTCTGTACGGAACGTTCTTATTGGTCCGTTTGTCGCGCATTAAACTGGCCGAGGCCGACCACGGCCACCTATACAAGGCCATGAAGCAGCAAATCTTGCCCTTCTACTACCTAGTGCTTCCCT
>MU186829.1:50494-83594 GCA_016904865.1 Pissodes strobi
CCATATTACACAGTTCATCTGTTCTGCAGGCACCGGCCACCCCAATTACCACAATAGCCTAAAATATAGTTCTTGTCAAAAGTCAAACACAAAATAATAATGATAATATGTATACCTTTTTTGATAGATATTCATCATCAGGAGCTTCAATTATAAACTTGTCGATTTCTTCTTTTGTAAATACACGGGCTTTTTTGGGTTTATGGCCATTATTTACCTTTTTTAGAAATGCTGTTAATTTGAAAAACTTTGAAATGTCAATATTTTCTTTTATTGCAAAAGTCGATTTTAGCATCGAATAGTTTGCCCACAATGATGATACTTTTTTGCTGTCAGCTTTTTCTTTGAAACATGCCAATAAAACATTTTCTGACGTTTTACCAGCCTTCTTTCTTTCACAACATCTTTTTAGCTCGCTGTATGCTTGAATGTACACTCTCTTCGATTTTTCTGGCAACAAATCGCTACTTGCAGTAGTTGCTGTCTCTCTAAGTTCAGGAGGGGTACATACTTCCATATCTAAATCATTCTCACTAAAAATTTCACCCAATTTCCAATTATTTTATTCACACGTTACGGTTTTAACTTTTAGATAGCGTCTATCTTTCGGAAAATGACATTTAAAATTAAATTAATTTTGTCAGTTAGACAACTGAACTTCCAGGCTACTTGATATTTCGAACTATTTGAAAAATAAGTAGAAAATGACTAATATAAAAATCAAATCGAATCAAATATGGAAATATATCAGTGTTAGTAGTAAAAAAAAATCTATATATACCTCCGTTGAGAAGGCCATTATTAACCTCGCACATTATATCCTTCGGCGCTACGCGCCTCAGGAATAATGGCTTACTTCTCAACCTAGGTATATAATATACTATTATTATAGCTGATGCACGGTAAGGAAAATAATTATTTTCTTCAAACGTCAGTAAATCCGTCATTACTCGACTGTGTAGGCGGCCGTGAAGTTTCGTTTTTCCTCCGCCGGAGCTTTACGTTTCACTTTTCCGCCGGCGGAGGTAAAAGTGTTGTCATAGCGACATAGATACAATACAAACAGACAACAAAATAAGCGTCAACAACTCAAGATTTGTAAATATGTTCTATATTGTTGTGGAGGATTCATTCTTACCCTGGAATTGATTGCCTTTGGCTCCACAAATGATTGAATTTTGTTTGAATTGTTATAGAGCCACTTAGGCCCCGGCTCAAGGATGTAAACTGCACAAGTGCAAGTTTAGTGACCCTAATGAAATGTGTACCTAGTTTCGTCGTTTCGGTATCTATTCGGATACCGTTTTCAAGAAAAGCAAAAAACTAAAAAGTCATATCTAACCACATCTTTTGTATTATCTCAAACCAAAAACCTCAAGAACTACTAGAGAGAATAAGCAAAGTATTACCTAATAAGCTAAAAGTAGTAATAAATTGACAGTTAATCTAACCTAATTTTTGTCTCTTGTTTTGATGTTTACTTTATATTTTCATATTTTTTAAATTAATTACTTCTTTTTAAATCAAATTTTAAATAAAAATTACAGTTGTTTGCAAAAATTATTGAAGTTTATGGAAAAAGATATTGTACGCGACTAAATTTGACTAAATTGTTTAAATTTAAATAATTTTCTTAGATTATAGGCAAAAATATAGCATTTCTATTTTTTTATCGCTATTAGTTCTAGAGAAAAAAAATAATTTTTTTTAAATCAATGAGCCAAACAAAAAAAAAATAAAACTTTGATTACAATTTTTAAATTTTTTGCAGTGATGAGAAATATTCAAAACCATTACAAAGCGCTTACAAAATTGTTCCTAAAGTACGCCATTTTTGAGATACATGGTGACAAATTTTAAAGGAAAGTCATCCGTAGATATATCAAAAAGCGCGTACTTTAGAATAATATTATTAAACATTTTTTTATTATTTTTTATAACTGTCATTCTAGCGGAATTAAAAAGCATTCAGACATTTTTACTATTTTCTTTTGGTCTGAATCATATGTGTTTTTTTTATAATTTATTATTGAAAAGTAAAATCTCGAAATACAAAGAAGTATAAGGATATCAAGAAGTTAAATTTTATAGTGTCATATGTTTAGTGTCATTTGTTATGGCTCTTTTGTTTTAGTTACCTTGTAACAGTCTGATTTGGTCAGTGTAAAAGATTTTAAAGTTTATTTTTGATGCTGCATTTATCAACAAAAGATGCTATATTTTGCGGTAAAAATTATTGAGTATTGACCTCTTCGGTTAATTAATTCTAAATTTATTGATTGGGTTTGTTGTCAATAAGCTTAAGGTTGCCGCATTTATTAATGTAAATTAATTTTATTCTACATATAAGTTAATGATATATTTGTACTAGCTTTTATAACACTGTTGTGGCCTTGAGTAGCTATTTTGATCAACCCTTTCTCTTATGTTGCCCTCAGGCACTTTGTGACTATATTTATTTTGGTTGATAATTAAAATCTTTACTTGCTTACCTTTTAACTCTATTAAGAAAAACGTATTGATTATAAACATATGATATTATTAAAAAATATATTGAGGTATACAGGGAGCATCCAGCATTATGGAAGATTAAATCAAAATATACAAATAAAAATTTAAAAAACAACGGCTATCAAGCGTTAATAAACGTTTGTAAAGATTTTGAACCCAAAGTAAATAGAGATTGGGTTAGTAAGAAATTACAATCTTTAAGAGGAGCGTTCAGAAAGGAATTGAAAAAATAGAACAGTCACAGCGAAGTGGATCCTCGCCAGAAGATATAATGTATGTTCCCACCTTATGGTATATTGATCTTCTTCAATTTACCATGGACCAAGAATTATCTACTGACTCAATAGACAATATTAGTAGTCCAAAAAGCAACGAGTTTTATGAAATTTCTTGATGAAACGATTAATGAAACATGATGAATAAAGAAAATGTCGCACCCGTAAGTATACAAATCTAATTTATTTTATATAAGACATAAGAATATCAATATTTTACCAAATTTGTTTGTAATCAAAATTACATTTAATAAGATAAAAAATAAAAAAGTTTAAATATTAATCTAAATTTTTCAAGCTTTATGCTTTTCCTAAACTTATCATTTTATCTTGCCAATAAACTTTTCATTTGCCCATAAAGTACCTTAAGTAATGTCCTCTATTTTCTTTGGCATCCACTGACACATTTTAGTAGCGTTTCGTCTCAAAGGCATTACCTGATAATCTTCTTGGCTGCATTCACCTTTTTCTACGATGAAAGATTCCGTATTTTCCTTATCAAATGTAG
Organism: Pissodes strobi; assembly: GCA_016904865.1. Classification (NCBI taxonomy): domain Eukaryota; kingdom Metazoa; phylum Arthropoda; class Insecta; order Coleoptera; family Curculionidae; genus Pissodes; species Pissodes strobi. The sequence continues at coordinate 53,789 of MU186829.1, forward strand.
TGGCAGTGACATAATTCAAGCTAGGTATGTCTTTTTAAAAAGTTGTGCAAGACACATATAGCAATGTTTCCTATATTTACATTTATACCAGTGTGCAGGATCCTAAATCTCGATGCTAAATGACCAAATGCAATTTCGGACACGTTTCTTGCCCTTGATAGTCGATAATTAAATATCCTTCGTTCATGATTGATAACTTTTTATGAGTAATGTTTAAGTAAGTGTTCATTCAGTTCATCACTTATACATACATAGTTTAGATTTTCAGTCGTTTCAGTGTTATCGGGCAAATTTAATGTTCCGTCTTTAAGACGTTGCTAAAAGTCTGTATATTCTATTATGCCTCCGTCCGATAGCCTTCCATTTTTTCCAACGTCAACGTATATAAATTCGTAATCAGCGTTTACCAGTACCATAAGCACAATACTATAAAAATGTTTATAATAATTATTGTAATATGATGTCCCAGAATCTGGGGGAAGAATAATTCTAATGTGTTTTTCATCTAGAGCCCCTCCACAATTAATAAACTGCCACTTATCTTGAAATCTTTTGGAAATATTCTGCTATTCCTTTGTTGTTAGGAACTAAAAAAAAATAATTTTTTTTAGGCACCTGCTAGTACGGACAATACGTCAGTAATGAAAAAACGACAGCTAAAAATAATACCAATACCTTAAAAAACAGAAAAAAAGGAACAGAAGAAGAAACACAAAATTTTTTAAAGGCTTGCACATTCGTGTTAAGCCGTGAAGAAGAAATTGATGAATTTGATGCCGTTGGTGCAAATGTGGCAGCTAAACTAAAACGCATGAAACCGGAATAGCAAATATTTGTTGAATTTATTATTCAAAAGGCCTTTACAAGGGGTCTTCTGAATAAACTGACAGAATAATCAGATATTCATGATTTTCCTCCAATTCCACAATTTACACCTACATCCTTCGTGATGTCAAACTCAACGGCTACAATACCAATGGATTCACCGCCGGCAAATTCTACAGAAAATGCTCGTAACTTTTATGAAAATTATAAATTGTATTAATTTGATACTCTGTTAAATACAATTTTGATTTACCTTTAAAAAATCTTTTCCTAATTCTTAATTATAATTAATTATAAGTTTCTGGAATTATATAGCTTAAGGCTTGTGGCGATATCGCCGTAGAAAACAAGATATGAATATCTTCCTGTGGCCAAAAACCTTAAAGTAGCCATTAATCGTTCTTGTGCTGGAATAGCAGTTCTCATTTTAGATTCTTGTTTTTTTAAGTATGGCTCAGTTAACTTTAATAGGTAATCAAACGAGGCACAATCCATTCTCAAATAGTTGCGAAAATCATAGGGACTGTTTTCCCTAAGTTCCTTCAAAAGTGGCATTGTTTTGACCAGCTGGAACGTTTCCTCCTTTTGTTTTTCAGCGATATAGTATAATATGCATATAGCATATACTGCAAGCAATCGTTTTTTTCGTTTTATATTGCTCATTTTTACACACAAAAAATATTTAAACTAAAACACGCAAATTCACCACACTCCAAAGTTTTTAAATTTCTAAAACGTCAGACGCCACTCCAAACCTTCTTAATTTTGGAAACTTCGACCCCACTAACGAGCGATCTAGAGCGTGAAACTTCAAATTGTCACTCCGTGACCCTGCGGGCTATACAGCTGATACGACAAAATAAGGGTCACTGTACCGGGTGACATCGTATAAAGTACCACCCCCCGTAACTTTTTTATTTTTTATCATACGGGAAAAATAAAAAAACTGGCATACAGGGGAATTTTTTTCCTTCCCGAATGTCCATTGTAAATTTCGATAACTTTGCATATATACGAGGGGCGACGAAAAGTATTTTTTTTAATGGAATGGCCTGTATATTTTTGGGTAAATTTAAAGATCTTTTTCTTCTGATTTCAAATATACCGCACAACTTGACATTTGGCTCACTCATTTTTGCGTTATTTAAGTTTAAAGTTGCATTGAATTTACATTGTCTCGTTGCCATGCTTACTGCACAGAAATCAACTTTTTGAAGAGTAAGCCATGACAACAATAGAAACAAAATGTTTTTGAGTTAACATTGTCATTTATATAATAACTGTCAGTGCAACTTGCTCGATTTCTTTAGATATAATTTTTAAATGGTGTTTTCTGTGGCTGAGAAACTAGATATTGTTTGTTTATTTGCTGAAAATAATTATAATGCGTCTGCTACGCGACGTGCCTACGCGGCAAGGCATCCCAATTGTCCGATTCCCACAAGACGGACAATCAGAACTATTTTCTCCAAGTTTAGAACAACGTCAAATTTGCAAAGAAAAAGAAGGAGAAAATTGAAAATACGGAAAATCACGATTTGAATATTCTTCTGCATTATGTGGGAAACCCCAGCAAGCCAATTCGAACAACTTCTAAGGAAATGCGTGCTCGTTGCGGACCACGAAGAACGGAAAGTTTTGAAAAAATATGGATTTAGGCCTTATAAGTTTCACACAGTTCAGAAATTATCACAAACGCATAAGATTCAAAGACTCAATTTCTGCAACCTTATGTTGAATAGATTGAACAACGAAAGAGACTTCTTCGAAAAAATATTATGGACCGATGAGTCAAGTTTTTCTACAAGTGGATTACCAAACCACGGTATAAATAACTCTGACCAAACCGTCAAAATTATCGACACTGGGCTCAAGAAAATCCTCAATTCGCCAGGGAAGTTCGATTTCAAGGTCGAAGGACAGTTAATGTATGGTGCGTACTGCTAAAAAATAGAATAATAGGACCATATTTTTTCGAAGGCACATTGACTGGACCGTTGTATCAGCAATTTCTGGAAACACGCCTGCAAGACATGCTAGATAATTTACCGTTGAGGCAGCATATAAACATAATTTTCCAACATGACGGCGCCCCGCCACATGTGATACGTGGAGTAAGCAATTATTTGAATACTGTCTATAATGAGTGGATTGGAAGAAACGGACCTATTGCGTGGCCTTCAAATAGTCCTGATCTAACGCCTATGGACAATTTTTTGTGGGGATATATTAAAAATAAAGTGTATGACAGTGTTGAGGATATGAAACATTTTATTACTCAAGAAATAAGGTATTTAAATGAAAGAAATAGTAATTTTATAGAGAATGGAATAGAGCACTTACAAAGAGTTTACCAAGAATGCATAGATAATGAGGGGGGGAATATTCATTCTGATTAATATTCTGTAGTTTAGATTTCTTTTATTGTAATCTCTATTTAGTTATTCAGTAAAATATTGCTTATTTAACTTTTGCATTGCTGTTTCATTATAATTTATTTATAAGCAAACTAGTATCTCGTTTCATGCCACAGAAAAAACCATTATAATAAGCGAAATTATTAGAAGGAATTGATTTCGTTTCACTAACAGTTATTATATAAATGACAATGTCAACTCAAAAACATTTTGTTCCTATTGTTGTCATGGCTTACTCTTCAAAAAGTTGATTTCTGTGCAGTAAGCATGGCAACGAGACAATGTAATTCAATGCAACTTTAAACTTAAATAACGCAAAAATGAGTGAGCCAAATGTCAAGTTGTGTGGTATATTTAAAATCACAAGAAAAAGATCTTTAATTTTACCCAAAAATATACAGGGCATTCCATTAAAAAAAAATATACTTTTCGTCGCCCCTCGTATATATGCAAATTTATCGAAATTTACAATGGACATTCGGGAAGGAAAAAATTTCCCCTCTATGCCAGTTTTTTAATTTTTCCCGTATGATAAAAATAAAAAAGTTACGGGGGGTGGTACTTTATACGATGTCACCCGGTACAGGGTGTCCCATTTTCGATGATATTACGGGGTATCTCACTTACGAGTAAAGATAGAGAGTTGCGATTTTCGTAATACTGTGCTACTTTTTTGTGAAAAGAACGATGGTTTAAACAAAATTTTCATAGCCCGCTTCGTTTCTGAGATACAGGGCGAAATTGAAAACAATGCATTTTGGGACCCCCTCGTATCTCCGTTATCCTTTAACATATCGCAAAGCTAAAAAATTGCTCTTAAACAGTTTTTGACGTAGAACCCAGTGGCGTAGTCAGATTTTTGCTGTGAGCTGTCAATTTATTGCTTTAAATCAAACTTGTATTTTTTTAAATGGAACACCCTGCATATTTTTCTTTCGTTTGATTGATAATGTTATAAGCTTTATAAAAATATATAATACATGATATGTATTTTAAATAATAAACCTAAAATTCATAATTTCACAAAATGTGTCTCTATCCGACAGTCTTTGATGAGTATAGTATAAGCATTGTCCTTTAAACAACGGTATAACGATTAGCAGGCAGAGACTATTAAGAACAATGGAATGGTAATTTTTTATTGGCAAGACCTTTCAGTGGCAAAATTTATATTTTCTGTGTAATATTGTATTTTTTACGATGGCTCAAAATGAAAATTATCAATATTTTGAAAAATATTACATATTAGTCTGCTTTATACAGAGCAATGAAAACTTCCGTGAAGCTTCTCAGCTATATTCCAATAAGTTTATTTGAATATTTATTTACATTTTGACTTATTTGGGTTTTTTTTAAGTATCATTTTAATTTATAGAAGGCATTCTGATCTTTTAATGTTTTCCGGAATAAAGAAAAAAATTGGTAGAACAAGGAACGTTGCTTCCGCCCTTACCGCGACTCTCCTTATTATACGTTTTTGGTAGGGGTCGGATAAACGTTCCATGTTCTATTTATTCCGGAAAACATTAAATGACCAGGTTGTCTTCTTTCAGAATATCCATAAATTAAAATGATACTTAAATTAAAAATAAACCCAAATAAGTCAAAAGGTAAATAAATATTCAAACAAACGTATTCAATAATAGTTTAGAAGCTTCACGGGAGTTTTCATTGCTCTGTATTTTTTAAAATATTCATGATTTTCGTTTTCAACCATCGTAAAAAATACAATATTACACAGAAAATATAAATTTTTCCACTGACATGTCTTGCCAATAAAAAAATGATCATTCCATTGCACGATAATCTCTTTCTACTAATACTTATAACGTTGTTTAAAAGATAATGCTTATAATATACTCATCAAGAGTGTCGTATAGAGATACATTTTGTGAAATTATGAATTTTAGGCTTATTATTTAAAATACATTACATGTATTATATATTTTTGGAAAGCTTATAATATTTCCATTCAAGCGAAAGAAAAATATACAGGGTGTTCCATTTAAAAAAACATAAGTTTGATTTATAGCTAAAAATTGACAGCTCACAGCAAAAATCTGATTACGCCACTGGGTTTTACGTAAAAAAGCATATAAGAGCAAGTTTTTAGCTTTGCGATATGTTAAAGGATAACGGAGATACGAGGGGGGTCCCAAAATGCATTATTTCCAATTTCGCCCTGTATCTCAGAAACGAAGCAGGCTATGAAAATTTTGTTTATACCATCGTTCTTTTCACAAAAAAGTAGCAAAGTGTTGCGAAAACCGCAACTCTCTATCTTTACTCGTAAGTGAGATACCCCGTAATATCATCGAAAATGGGACACCCTGTACACCCTTGTTGTATAAATATATATTTCCTTACCGTGCATCAGCCATAATAAAAACTGTTTATTATTAAAAATGAGAACTAGGTTACTGGATATCCTGACAAAACAAACAAAATGCCACATACTAGAGGACGCTTCGTCGTCTTCTGTGTGTAGGGGCCTGTGTCGATTGAGCACACAAGTAGGAGCGACACGCCAACGATAAGGTGCGTCCAGACTTGTGACAAAAACCCGTGACGTGACAGCGTCGCGAACATTTTCACGACGAGGCGAACTTCGATGCATGTCATCGTCGCGTATCGCGTTCACAGCGTTCCGCTCATTTAAATAAAAAACAGTCGGTCATCATGGACGTTGCAGCAGAAGCGTACATAGTTATAGATCATTTATTGTGTAATTCTATAAATGTTAACGTTGTCTCCTGTCCACATTCCATCTTGATATTAAAAAAGCAAATACTAATTCCAAACAAAAATAGCCGCTACACTGGTTAAAATTCAAGTAAATATGCAAAACGTTCCGATGATACGCGGTCCCGTCCAGACTTGGCGAACCAAGCGGCGTAGCATCCCTTTGATGCGACGTTAAAAGACCGACAGGACATGGAACGCAGTGATGACACGCGGTAAACGCGTCGATGTCACGCGTTGCGGTTACGGAGTACCGTCCAGACTGTACGAGACGAGGTTCGCGACGGTGTCACGATACGTGGTCTTGTCACAGGTCTGGACGCACCTTTAACTCCAAATATTGGAGCGTTAATCCTGCACGTTTACGCGCACTTTTTTACCGGTACACATCAAACCTGCGCTCGGAAGTCTTCGTGTGTAGCCCGCATTTTTCTTCAACTATTTAAAATCGATTCAAAAATAAAAAATCCCCAGATGTGCAAACACACTAGTCTTCAGCGCTACTGCGTTCAACTAGATCTTGCTGGTTGAGGTTTCTCATAATTATAATACATATTATATTATATGATGGAAAGTTTCCGTCGCTAGCTGAGATTCTGCTGAACTGCAGTTTTGTTGGTATTTAAATATGAAATAAATGCCAGGATTTAAGAGAAAAATATTGTCACAGCAGTTCTAGAATCTGGGATCTGACCCTCCAGGGCCGGATTAAGGGTTCATAAGCTAGTTGGTCCCCGCCGCCTCCCTTCATGTTTTATGTTTTTGATAGTTTACTTTTACTGCACTAATAAAAATAGTCTCTTAATAAAAATTAATGCAAATTTATTGAAAAAAATACTATTTTTGGCATTTCATTGAAGCAAATTCATTAATTATGTGACAAAAACCTAAAGTTTGGACCAGTTCTGTGCACCGACTGTGCGCCTACCGTGTACCTACCGTGTCGTTTTCACTGTAAATCAAAAAATTGTATGTTCCATATAAAACGCACTGAAGCCCTTATTTACATTTACACATATAGGACTGTGCTACGACCGTGTTGCGTCCAGTCCTATTGTGAAATTGTAGAAGACCCGCGACGGCCGCAGCATGGTAGGCGCACAATCGGTGCACAGTCCTATAGATGAAAATCTGCCCTTAAAGTGCTTCTAATATGGTTTTTCACTCTATTTAGTGTTTTTTTTTTACGCTGTTGCGTGGAGTTTTTTTCGACGATTTATGAAAACACTTGTTTTGTGATATCCTTCCCATGACTGCATACTGGAACTAACAAAATTTAAAAATATAAATATTCTATCTCTATAAATTTGAGAATAGCGTAAAATTATTCCAAGTTCCGACTGCCTATATAGCTCTTTTTTGCGAGGGTTGGGTAGGGGCTAGCGGCGTGTGGTGTTTTTTTGTTGGAAATAATTTATTTTTTATAAAAGTAAAGTGGGCGCGTGCAGCGGCTGCTCTCAGTGTCACTGTCGGCTTCCTTTGCGGTGATTTGATTGATTTGAAAGGATGGGTGTTAGTCAATTGCGCGCCGCGGTCAGAAAAATAGGAAGATAGTCTTAATTTCACAAGACAGTTGCGCTCCGGCTACTTATTGGATATGGGACAGTTGCGCGCCATAGAGCGACTGTAATTTAATTGTTTGTGTGAATCGTTGTTGAAAAAGATGTAAAATTGGATTGTCGTACAGCATTTTTTAATTTTATTTTCCTGGTTTTGGGTATGCCTTGAGTTAATTTTGGTTAGTCCCTGTTCGTTGAGCCCCCGTAGCGATTTTTTGATTTTTTTTCCTGATTTTGGGTATGCCTGGGGTTAGTTTTGGTTAAGCCGGCGCCACACGGTATGGCAGACGTTGGAACCAACATTAGATACAATGTTGGAGCCAAGCTTGGACTCAAAATCAGGAACTAGCATTTGGTAAATTGCTTCTGCCCCACATACCAGGCGAACCTTGAATCTAACATTGAAGCCAACATTCTGGATTACTTGTCGCCATTTTCACTTGCATTTTATGCAGAATTTATTTCTGTCGGTTTAATTTTGATGCTTTCAACTGTGGCCCTGACCTTTTTGAATTGCCTCTTTTCCTTTTGAAAATATTTGAAATTTGCCTCTAACTTGATTTGTCCTGGATTTGTTAAAAAAAAAAAAAAGAAAATGGACGACACTGTACCGGCTGGCATTGCTGCTGGTATCGTGGTTTTGTCTTGTGCAAAATTAGTGTTACAACAAAAAATACAATTTTATATCAATATTATATCAATAATGAAATTTAACTATCCGTAGACATGAACCACTCGTGTAGCCGTTCATCGAATATTGCATTCAACGTATAAGGCATCCTTTGACGCGGATCAAATATACCGACACTTGGCCGAAGGTCTCCAGTGTCCAACGTTGGACGCGTGAAATTCTATCTTACACGGCCACACGATGCTACAAATGTCGATGTGGCCCACGTTGGAAGACATTTGAGACACCGTGTGGCGCCGGCTTTAGTACCTGTTCGCGAGCGAGCGAAGCGAGCGGAGGGCCATTCATGGAGTGTTCAAATATTTGAGGACGAAACGTAACGGGAGTATCATATCTAATATTTATATTACAGTCGGTACCATTCCGCCATCCCTCTTTTGCGCGCAACTGCCTTATTGCCAATCGGGCAATAAATCCCTAGCAAAAGGTAAAAGTGACCGCGGTGCGCAAATGACTCATGCCCGAAAAGATATACCGATTTTCGTTTTTAAACTAGAAGCACTACAGTGTTTGTTGGCGTTCGGAACTCGGAGCGTCACGCAGACAAAGATTTCTACTGTATTTTTGCATCAATTGCCTACCACATCGACATAACAAAAGTTATATAGTAAAATCAAAATATTATCACCTTAAAAAGGCGATAAATACTTTAGGGTATCGGGCGTCGCGACGGGTCCGCGGCGCGGGCGGTTCCACTGCTTGGTGGCACCTAGGCTATAACCTAGTTAGCCTAGTGGAAATACGGCCCTGTACCTATCTTTGGGCCTTACTACGCGTATTCCTTATGGCACCAACTGGCTTCTTATTATTATCAGTACCTTCAAGGAAAGGAAATACCGGATGGAAGAAAGAAATAAGCGTTTCTATTTATTAAAAAGGCGTACTATAAGGGCGGCGTGAGGAGCAAGATCCTTTACACAAATAGTGCAATATGTAAAAATCGACCTCTCCTGTTGGTCGATCCATCTCGTATTACGATATGTCTGCGTGATGCAATCGATTTCTGTCAAGAGCTCTCGTGGTGTAAAGGTTGGGTCTCACCTGGAAAACGCTGGATCCCCGTCACTCTCCACGCTCGCGGTCAAAACCTAATATCTGGAATCTAGGCCAACATGGATGTGACAAACTTTTACCAAGGCAACCTAATACTGTTGAGCGGAGACATTTCATTTCATAAAAAATCGATTAAATAACTGATGAGGGTATATTAATAACGCTTGCTCACCCGTTTATACCTGGCAACTTCATAGTTGGCTGAGAGGAAAGTAAGCAACCTATATTTCTCCAATTCCTTGTGTCGCATTCTCTCAGCTAATGCTCGTTTTTTTGAGTAACAAATCGAGGAAGGTGTCCCAAAAAAGTTAATTAGAATTTATATTATTTAACGGCATCGGCACGCGATTTAGCTAGGCAACCCATTTGCGATTTATCAATTTATAACATATAATCTTTGTCATCGTCAAATAACAGATGAGGGTATAATATATTTCTAATACCGGATCTTAGACTATTAAAAGAATAGATTGAAAACGATTTAATATTTGAAAAAGTGGTTTGTGTTTTACAATGCTGATGACTTTTATTATGTACTATTACAATATTAATACGGATGGGACGTATGAACCAGAGAGAAAAATATCACTTAGAAAAATTATGTCAATCTTTTTCAGATATTTTCTACCGCGAAAATTCACATTTAACTATCATCAATTAGATCAAAACAACTAGCGAAATTTCTGTATATACAAAAACTTGTCGGTACCCATTCATACATAAACCAGAGCTTGAAAAAGAAATAAATGATATGCTAAAACTAGGCATCATTAGCCGAACGACTCCGTGGTCATCGTCGATTTGGATAGTACCCAAAAAGGCAGGTGCGCCTGGTAAAAATAAATGGAGAATGGCTACAGATTTCTGTAATATTAACCTAAAAACCATCGACGATCATTACCTTCTTCTCAATATAACAGATATACCATTGGTATTGATTAATTGAAAAAATACCAATATTTTTCATCCTTGGCAAGCGGTGTCCATCAGATTGAGATTCATCCAACAACAATAAAAATACGGCGTTCAATGTAGAAAATAAGTAATATGAATACCTAAGAATACCCTTTGGCTCCAAAACGCCCCCGCGACGATCCATCGTGTCATGGATAACGTCTTAAAAGATTTGCAAAATAAGATTTGCCTCATCTACATGGACGATATATTGTGTTCCCAACATGTCTACAAAAACATTTAATAAATTTAAAACTAATATTCTAAAAATTGCGTGACAGTAACCTTAAAATCCAACTCGCCAAGTCCGAGTTTCTCCAAGAGGAAGTCTCATTCTTAGGACATCTTGACATGAAAATAATAACAATGAAACTATACATACGAGTGCGAAATACCCTATTCTGACTATTGATATCATTCAAAAACCTTTTTAAATTACTTTCTATGTAAAATCGATATAATAAAGGTAAATACGAATACGCGAATTGAAACTAAAATGGCTACCCGGTTAATAGGACTCGATGGTAGATACATCCATGTTACCGTTGTTTGAATAAAGGAGTATAGTTAGCTAACCAATGAGAATGACAGAGAGAGCATTAAACAAAGAAGGATACATATCGGTCATAAGCGACAAAACGGATAAAACTGAAAACTCGATGCACTAGAAAACATTTTAAGGTTCTCTGTAATAAAAAATGAGTTCGTCTCACAGATATGTTTCGAGGCCCATAGATGGCACATCAAACAGTCGTATTAGAAATGATCGCTTATCGACTTCGTAGTTAAGTCGATAACCATCGAATTATTTATAGAAATAAAATTATGAAACGAAAAACAGTTTGTTATGAATGGAGAGAATAATGCGTAGTACAAACAGGTACCAAATAACTATTTTGCATACAAGTTGCGACATAAACTGCGCTGGGCAGACGAAACGGATAGGTACTAGGTAAACATTTTTAGATAAATTTCGAAGTGAAATATTTTTATATTAATAGATAGACACCTGCAGTTTTTAAGAGGTTTTTCCAAATATCATAGGCAAAAGTTTGTTTTGATTGCGAGATCTAAATGAAATAGGAAGTGTTGCATACAGGGTGTTTATTAAACTCTTGGAAAACATTGCTTCCGAAAACGTGCAAACATTTTTTTAAGTATTGGTTGACCTCACAACAATGAACACTATATTCGATGTGCCGGACAGATTCACCAAACACGGAAAACACGGATACAATAATTCTTCTTATTTTATGATTCCAAATATAGGAACTTTGATTAACACACTCTATTTTTATTTTTTGTATTATGGATAAGAAAAATCGAAATGAAAAACAAAACATTGGGTCGATTCAATCATAAAATAAGACGAATTGTTTCCGCGATTGGTGAATCTGTTCGGCACGTCGAGTATAGATAAATTGCAAAAACGAATTTTGGTTGTTGGCATGTATTATCTTGACAAATAAACTATATAAAAATGTTCATGCTCAAAATTGGTTTACCAGATACATTTCTAACTTCTGAGATACCTGCAGTGTGGATGCATTATACAGAGTGCGCAGCAAATTAGCCAGAATTGGTTAATTAATATTCAAGTATTCTTGTTCGGTATCTTCTATCGTTAAAATGACACCACATTGCCTTTGACTAACAATTTTAATATTAAATTAAAATACAATATGACTATTTTAAGACGAAAGGAGTACATTTACTCCTAACAACATTAGTTGAGCCAAAGCTGCTTCTGATAACTAGTGTTAGGCATGGGTCATTGGAACTAAACAAAACTAACTCAAGGCATACTCAAAATCAGGAAAAAAATCAAAATGCTGTACGACAACCCAATATTACATCTTTTCCAACAACTATTCACACAAACAATTTATATTACAGTCGCACTATGGCGAGGTCCTGTCGCGTTTGCAGTTTACGTATAAGCAACCGGAGCCCAACTGTCCCAGGGCCGGATTAAGGGTTCAAGGGTTAGTCGGCTCTCTGCGACAATACTATGGAAACGAATTTCCAGTTTTTACTCTAATCTGATTATTCAAATTACAGATTTGTCAAAAACAACGAATTATAATGAACTCTCGCACCAAATTTCATTATTTTCTAATAAGCCAATTTAAAGTTATTTATATTTAGAAAAAATATTCGTAAAATCGTAAAAACACTGTTTTCTTTTGTTGGTGGTTAAAAAAAAATCTAAATACTATTGAGTGTGAGATACAGTGTGTGCGTGGATTTGCTTGCCAAATGGGAAACTTTTATTTTTCATTGAGATTCACGTATAGACATATCCAAATTTTTATATTGGGCGCTCAAAAACTTCAAAAACATGAATTTTGATTAAGAGTAATCTACCTTTTTTTTTACTTTTGAGTAAAATGCTTTCTTAAGAACTTGTCTAGATTCAACTTGGCAGTCAATATCCCAAATATCAATTACATATTTTTATTTTTGAAAAATGCGAATTATGACGCATATATTTTTGATGAAAACTCTTATTCCATCACATTTTGAGCGCCTCGTACAGAAAATGTAATATGTCTACACGTGAATATATATATTTTTTCGCAAGCAAAACTGTTTATAAAGAATAAATTTTTTTGCTAAAATGAGAAATAAAAGTTTCCCATTTGGCAAGCAAATCCACGCACACACTGTACGTTGATGATGGTAGTCCAAGAACGAAAAAGCCAAATCTGATTAATAATGGCAGGAAAAAATAAAGAAGTCTTGGTAATATTTGGTCTTCTAATATCTTCGAAAGTAGTCGGAATGTTTTCAATTTTTAAAGGGCATTTGATTGAGCTTCAAATTATTTGTACAAGACCAGGTTTATAAACTGTGTTTACAGTCACTACAGTCAGATTGTTACGAGTTAGAAAGTTAAATTAGCTGTCTTTATATATTATTTTATCTCTTAACTTTACGAACACTTCTCAATACTTTTGACAAGTGGCAACTCATGACTTTTAGGCAAGTTGGTGCCAAAATATAATTCTGTTTCTTATAAGAAACGCAGGCGCAGCCGGAGACTAACCCGCAAAATGTTGGGGGCGTCACGCCTAATTTGTACTCAAAAATCGTTAAAAAGCACGCTTTCCACGAACGAACGATGCGGATTTTACCAAGAATTATTGAAAACATTTTGGGGTGACACGCCCAAAGTTTTGCTTAAAAGGCGTTAAAAAACGCACCTCGGGCAACCATTTTTTGATGGCTCATTCTAATTGTAATTTAAAAAAAATGCAAGGCGTATACTTTTCTATTATATATCTACTATTTTTTGGGTTTCTAACCCAAGTTTTGCCACAAAACTAACACTAACCCAGGCTATACCAAATTTTGCCAAGAAAGTATTCAAAACTTATCAAAAGGTTTTGTTAAAAAAAAACATCTAACATACCCCCAGAAATTAATGCTGAAAGTACTTGCAGTTTCCATAAAAAATCCTACCATAGATTAATTTACAAAAATATTACAAAAATTACTATTGACAGCATTTACACACGCGCGCAAAATTGGTCTATTTTTAATACTAATAATTTTAGTTATACAGTTTCCGATATATTTTTTTTTGGTTGCAAATTATTCAATTACTTTTTTAATAAAATTTTCAAAGGCATTTACAAAATGATTTTTTTCTGCTGATATCATACCTACCTAAAGCATGAAGATGTTAAAAAGGTGTCACTAAAAGATTGCTTATTTGATTCATTTTAAACGTTAAAGAGTCAGACCGACCTTTTTTACTTATCGAAACGCGGCCGGAGCCATTGAATCAGGTGGCCCCGATTTACCAGAAAGAAAGGGGAATTCTTTATGCCGATTTACGGCTAAAGTCCCCTAAAGTCGCCTTCTCAGCGTGCATCGTCGTGACCTCATTTGACCTTTCCATGGCAATTTGCTGTCGAAGACGAGGCCGCTGCACGTTTGGCTCGAATCGCCCAATTATCGGGGAATCATTACATTTTTCGATGACTAATATTATCAGAGTCTATAGATTATTATTGTCCATTGTAGATACGATGAATATTATTTATTTATTAGATAAATTTTAAATATAAAAAAAAGAAAAAAATATCTTTGGCAGTTAAACTCGAAATATTAAGAGTCGCAAGGTAGTGCCATGGCCCCTTGGCCCCTTATGACGAGCCGTCACTGTTTGACATACAATGGATACATGTTTAAAATATTTAATATTTTAAATTGACAATTTTCACGTTTCTGAATAACTAGAATCTAAACTATTCAACCTAGGGTAATTCTTGATAATAAAAAATAAAACTCGATGTCAACTTCCTGATTGACAGCAATATATAAATCCAAAAATGTATTATTTATACATCGATTTCATGTTGTTAGTTATTTAAGTTATTTAGTTATTGATATAAGGCACCGTATAAACATCCTAAAATAGGTAGAGTAAAGGTATAGGTATAGGGCCGAAATATTCAGGGGATATAGCCAGGGTAAAAAGAAGATCCTGGACGAAAACGAAACCCCTTCCACCGCCTTTGGCCAGGAGAGGGGCGAGAAGGAAAAATAAACAATTAATTTCCGGGGAACGGGAAGAGGTACGGGATCGAATGGGGCCACCCTAGACCAATTAATTATATATATTGATTTTGAAAATTGGTAATATCTATCATACAGTGTGGGCTCAGATTAGGGTTCGCAGTAGCAGCTAAAATATTAGAAAATTTTTACTTCCTGTGAAACCGAGAGTTACCCTCAGCAGATTGGATGATCACATTAAGTTAATTATTTTCATGGATTGTTATTATAAGTGTGAATTAATTAAGAGTGTAATTATTACGTTTTAAAATTGTCAATTTGGTGGCTGTCTTTGAAGTTTTGGCTTTTTCATCCCTTTTAATTTTTGATGAAAAATATTTGCATTCTCTAAAAGATAAGGTTCTGATTAGTAATTATAAAATAAACTCTCTGTGATCTACACATTCATCTTGCACAAACCAATCCGGTAAACTGAATAGCATTTTTTTTTAATTATATGTTCTATATTTTTTTCCAAAACCCCTTTTTTCCAACAGTTTTTAAGTACTTGGAAAAACATTGCATACTAATCCCTGTGAACGTTTTTAATATGGTTGATGGTACCTTCAGACGACTAAACGAGGATTTCTCAATATTATAATTTTTAAAGAATATTAGACTCTTATTTTCATCTAAATCAACATTAAGATCACCTTGCAAAAATTCTTTACATAAATCACATTTGTATTTGTAAATATCCTCCAAAGCAGACTATTGAACTCTTTTCTAAACTGGAATCTTTGTTGTCACCAATTACGAGCTCAGTCGAGGACATTGAGGAAGAAAATGATGAAGCTGAAGATTCTTCGGTATTTTCATCAGTGTCTTGATATTCTAAAATGTTATCCTCGTCTTCTTCGCAGTTTGAATGAGGAGTTTTTTTTAGCTGGATCGTAACACTTATTTTAAAAGCTGCTTTAAAGGTTCTTGCTGTTGGGTTTCTGTTGTAGCCACCACTTTGACGGTACAATGAAAACTGATTTTCTAAAGGATCTTGATTCAGCCTTCTTGTAAGCACAAATTTGTAACCGTCTGTTAAACTGTCCCTAAACATGGAATTAACGGCATTGATGGTCTGCAACATTCCACTAAAACAAGGTTGACTACTTAACCTACTGGATTTTTGGTCCTGCTTCACAAGCACGGTGAAAAGTTTAAATCCTTGTTGGATGGCATTTTGTGCGTAGGTGTTTGCAATGCTGATTGCTGAATTACAGGCCTTTGGAGCATAAAGCTTTTGTCTGTTTAGGGAATCAAAAAGCCTATCAACCTATTCGATAAATTCAGTAGTTTCTAAAGCTGCAGGATGTAATTCTTTACTTCGAACCGCCGCGCCGTTTCTAAACCTGCAGCAACACTGTGGCTTAGAATATGTACGGCTAATCTCACATTCATCTTCTGGAAAGTGTTTGGTCGCAAGTGTTCGTCAGAAATGTTTGGCAGAGCCTTTCCAGTACTACTCTGCCTGTCTATTCGACAAGTTTTTTAACGGCTTCCAATGATACCGTTTTATTGTCCTACATGAAAAATATCCATTTAATAAATTGTTTCTTACAGATTTCATAAGGTGTGGTACATCAAACAAAGCTGTACTGATACATAAATTAGTATTATACCTAACTCATATTAAATAAAGACGTATCTAAAGTGGTACGAGTTTTGATTTCAGTTTTTAAACACCTTATTTCTTATCTCCCCTCTTTTGCAAAAATAATGAAATTTAATTAAATAAAAATAGTTAATTTTTTTATTAATCTCCAAATAACGGGACTTTTTAATCAATAATTTGATATATACATGTTCCTGGTGCATTAAAGCATAAAATTGCAGAAAATGTTTAATTGTCTTGTTTCTATAAAAAGAAAAAATACATAAAATAACTATACCTACCTACTATTGGAACTAAACTAAATTTTTATCTTTATTTCTCTATAAACATTGTAAGTTTAAAAATTGTAATACGGTACTTTTTGACTAATAGGAAGCGAATAATCAATTTTTACAAATATAATTTTTTTTATAGTTTAATAATATGTTTTTAATGTTCCTAATTTTGAATGCGTTAAAAATATCCAGTTTATATTGTAAAATTTTACTTATATCAATTCAAAACGTTTTACATTTAGCAAATAGGATTTTATTATTGTTTATTATATTCCCATTTTTTACTGACATAGGTATGCAAATCTATTTTCCTCTATTACTGCATTAATTCAATTGTATGAATAATAGAAACTAGTAAAGAAATTGATCACAAGAATCAATGTGTAATAACTGCTAAACACCATTTTACCAAACAATAAAATAAATTCAATTGAAAAGTCAAGATTGGGGAAGCACGCATTGGAAATTTCATTCTATATAAGAATTAAACTGATAAAACCGGTTCTTGCCACTTAGCCTTGGCTGAAGTTCATTTCTTGGAAATCGACGGCTCCGGGAATGTAATTTTGTATTCTCCTTTCTACCCCTTCCTTTTCGTATTTAGGGTAAACATTGCATGTGTTTTCATTCATTAATACTGTTTTTGGTGTCATCCACTGGGGGCAGCACCTCTCCACAGGCCCCGTTGGACGACTATTTCTTATAAAGACAATGATTTAACTTAGCACGTGACAGTGAAAAATGCACTGTAAATCTGGGAACGAAGTGGGGTTTCTACCGTTTATTATAATTGTTTATGGATATTTGGTTTCTAATCTATGATGGGATGGATATACAGACATACTTGCGCTCCCACCTACAGGGGTTAATATAAGTAATAGAACAAAAAAATTTTAATACAAAATTACATATTTTCCCGTAGGTATTACCATTTAAACTTGGATGGAACACCCTATATATTTCCTGCCAGGACGAAAGATATTTTTCCCCTGATTTCAAAAATCTATAACATACCTATTAACATTTTAAAATATTTGAGTTTAACATTTTCATAAATTGAATTAATAATAATCGAGTTGTCAGATTGAAGTATGCGCCAATTCGATTATCATCAATTCAGTTTAGGTATTAAAATTTTAAACTCCAATATAAAAAACGGCTGAATTAAATTTTGACATATTATATATCTTTGAAATCAGGAGGATATTTTTATACTTAATACATTTCCTATACAATATCTACAGCCATACAATAAAAGTGTTTCAATAATGCCCCTAAATAAACAGAAGTATAAATATTTGTTGAAATAGTGCTTCATGCGATTTGTTGGTGACGCCAGACGTCACAAATATTTTTAATGTGAAGCTATGGCAAGTGGTATTTTATATCATTAGAAACGGCATTTTAATGGCGCAGCTTTCCATCTGGTTTATGAATTTCTTCAAAGTTATATAACGAGAAAAAAATGTTACCTACTCGAAAAGCATCTTTCATTATACATTTTATTATTACCAGTAAAAAAAAATTATTTAACGTTATTTAACAACGAGGTATATAACAGTTGCTCGAAAGCTGTACCCTAAAGGTCCTGGCCATATATTTAATACTTCTAAATATATGGTCCTGGCAACAATGGCAACACCCTAACCTAAAATAAAAAATAAAGTTGTTCTAGCAACTATTACATTAAATGTGATGTTGTTTTTATTGTATATATTAAAATAAAGACGTTTCCTGAATTAGATTTCTCGTTAATTTCGAACATCTTACGATCAAAAAAAACATATCGGGTACGTCACCGTCAGAAAGTCAGAAGTAACGTGAAACATTTACCACTATGGCAACAAACGGGCTGAAAATAGTCGCCACTATCAAAAACGATTGACGTTTTTCGCTATTTCATTGAATAAATTGAATTTCTTCCATTTTGCTGATTTTTACTTATAAAATTATTATCATATCCCATGTACTTTTTTTAGAAATATATTCCTAACAATGCAATAATACATGCCTATATAACGTACTTTTCGATTTGCTATTGCTATAATATATGTATGTTTTGATATTGATATGATAATAGAAGCTTAATATTTCTAAATAAATATACCTAGTTTACTGAACTGTATTCGATAATTGCCCATCTCTATATAATCGCAAAAAGTATATCATACCGTCGCGACATCTGTTTGCAGTAGATGCCAAATATACCGGCGATTCAGTTAAATGAAATGTAAAGTAAACTGTGTCTTGGAAAGGCTACACGTGTTGCTCGCGGGGAGGAGTTTATCTTTACGACCAATGAACTGCTTGTGGTCCAACGTGCTCTGAAGCCCTCTATCGGTTTGGTCCAAAACTAACAAAAAGTGTTAAGGTTTTTAGTCCATAAGGTTGACTAACTATCTCCTTTATTCAAACAACGATGTTACTAATAAGTAATTCAGTAATATGTATAATTCTAAAAACGGTAAAATCTAAAGACGCGTCCACACGTGTAACCGATCCTCGTAACGTAACTAGAACCAAGGGCACGTACGGTTCGTTCTTTCGAGTCATCTACGTAGCTGCGAACGCACTGCCGGCCGTACCAAACCTCGTAACACGATTATTCTGGCGAGCCGCTATATCGTTTTTTTTTTGAGATTTGCAGGGTAATGAACCTATAATTCACGATAATATGGGAGTAGCTGCTGCGGCCAAAATTTAAATACAGTTTGCTTAAAAGAAAAGAAGGGAAAAAGAGAAAGGCTTTGGTGGCAAATTCATTCATTACCTTTTGAAAAGGAATTAACATAGCTTGTTAAGCCGCGTCCATACGTGTAACCGAACCTCGTAACGTAACCTGCTCGCGTATCATTTTATGATCCGTTTGGACGGCATCCCGAGCTTCATCGCGTATCAAAATGCCGTGTCAAAATTTTAGAGTGTACCGCTCACAGCGAGCCGTCAGTTGTCGGTAAACTAGCGAATCATCAAAGGATGTTACGAAGTAATGAAAGGCGCTGATGTTACAGCGTCTGGACGGCAGCCCGAGCAGCACATTTAGCGGCTCGCCAGAATAATCGCGTTTGGTACGGCACTGCGCTCGCGTCCTACGTAGACGACTTGAACAAACGAACAGTACGTGCCCTTGGTTCGCGACGATGTTACGTTACGAGGATCGGTTACACGTGTGGACGCGGCTGTACTCGATTTGAAATTTCAATCTGTTAGTGAACACTATAAAAACTTCGCAAGAACTTTGAATTTCTAATTAATCTAATTGGACATAAAATAGTCAAGATACTTCAATGTTTGCATTCTCCAGTGGACATATTTATAGCTTGAGCTGATTTTTCCATGCATCATTTATCAGAATCTTATTAAAATATTGTGGATGACTGAGGTTCCGCAGCAATTCAGTTTTTCGACATTTTTCTATAAATTCGAACGTTTTTTCCTTCGTCCATTCCATTTTTATAACGATCCCCCATTCTTGACAGATTGGCCACGACTAAAGGAGGGAAATTCAACGAAATGCTCGGGCTGCCGTCCAGACGCTGTAACATCAGCGCCTTTCTTTACTTCGTAACATCCTTTGATGGTTCGCTAGTTTACCAACAACTGACGGCTCGCTGCGCGCGGTACGCTGCAAAATTTTGACACGACATTTTGATACGCGATGAGGCTAGGGATGCCATCCAAACGGATCATAAAATGATACGCGAGCAGGTTACGTTACGAGATTCGGTTACACGTGTGGAAGCGGCTTTAGAAGCTTTTTTGTGATGTTACAAAATAAGATGGACAAAAAAGCACAACTAAAAGTCAACATGAAGGCGTAACTAATCATAGAGGCACTCACGAAACAATCCATCAACTTTGCGCAAAGTATTATTGGCCCAAAATGAACGATGACGTCAGAAAATTTATTAATAATTGCTCTATATGTCAACAAGTTTTTTTATGGCAATGACACAATAAAAGGAGATCCTATGGCACTCGACGAGCGTGTCGCGAGGATGTTGATTGACACGGTTCTTGAACAGCTGTAGGTTGTAATTTGGGGGAAACAGATGTCCTAGGAGGTAGTTCCATAGCGATGCAGTACGCCAAACAAAGGAGACCCTGTAAAGCGATTTTGTAGGTCTTTCCAGTTGCATAACGTCGTGACTCTCTGACAGGCGTTGCTGGGGGCGGGATGAGACGGGCCAAATCCTGGGAACATCTGCCGTAAAAATATGTGTTAAACAGGAATATCTCGGCCACATGTCTGCGGTGTTCCAGACTATCCAGATCCCGGGTCAACTCCAAGTCGCCGATGAGACGCACAACTCTCTTCTGAATGGAATCCAGCAGCTTTAGGGTGCGCTTTGATGTGGCACCCCCCTTGTGTGACCAATATTCCAAGTACGGTCTTATTTGCGCTTTGTAAAGCAAGAGCTGCTGCTGCGGTGTATACAGTTCTTTTGTTGCGAAATAGCACGCTAAACTTCTGCTGGGCTGGTTTTGCGATACTAGCAACGTGGTCATGCCAGGACATATTGTTGTTGACCGAAACACCCAGTAGTCCGATTGACGAGAATGAACGAATTGTACTGGGCATATAAGGTCACAAGGGTATTGACTTCATATCCTGTAAACTATGTTTAACTTGTTAAGCAATGCACAATATATTGCAATTGCCCAGCACAGCTTTTTGACGATTATTATTACATTAGGTAATCTGTTTATTGTTTAATTAATATAAGATTGCATACTGTGCATTTTGGCCAGCATATACGAATATTAATTTATAACCAATATAGTTTTATCGAAACTTTCGTGATGTTCTTAATTCTCCTCAACCTATGAGAACCAAGCTGATTACATGGCGACCCTGCCAGCGGCGTTCGTGTTTCCTTAAGATGTTTGTAAAGTAAAGTAATGATGAAGTTATTGTGATTGTGTTAAGAAAATGGGGAAAACTCAGTCAAAAGAAGAAGTTATAATTGCACAAGCTGGAAACAGTGGTGGACAAACGACAACTCAAGAATCCAGCAGGGGCATCTCCCTCCTTGAAGTACTTGCATTAATGGTAGGTGGCATAATTGTTACTGTTTGGGTGATTTACTGTTGCCTGCGGACAAAAAAGAAATTAGAAAGAAAAATAAGGCGTGAAATAAGAAGAAGTCAAGAACTTGTATAAGAAAAACTCATCCTGACGATATATATGGGTCGATTCCAAAATCGATCCCATCAGGAAACTTCAACCAGTGGTACCCAAACCGGGGCTGGCATCGATGGAACGGGCTAGTTGTGGGCGCAATGCCGCTAGTTCGCAACGTTGGACACGTCAGCTTCTAGGACCACTTCTGAGGCAAAACATCTGTAGCGGATAGCGGATTATATAATATTAAGGTAAATGAGTATTGTAGGATAAAGTGATTTTAAAGAACTATACGAATGCGTGCATAAGTTTTGTAGTAACATTGTTAAAGAACCTACCGAGAGAAGGGTAAATTTAGAAAGAGTACATAAATTGTTGTTAGAGATCGGTATATTAAAAGATAATTTCAGTACTTTAAAATTAGAATTTAGTAAAATTGAAAGAGATTCAGCGGAGCAGCAAGCAGCTTCAAAATATATCAAAGAAATCGGGAAAATTCTTTATAATTTTAGACATATACTATTAGAGAGGTTAAGCGTTATAGCAGAAGGTAAGGAAAGTGAAGAGGTATTAGACATTGTACAAGGTGATAAAAGTTTAAATATGACTGAAAAATGTGACTTGAGAACAGTTGCATCCTTGTTGCCGTGTATTGATGTTCCTACTGTTTTTACGTGAAACATAATTACGTTCTGTGTTAAAATATTGATTACCAAAAACTTTTGTTATTTGTTCTTACTTTTAATATAAACCAAAGTTTTTTGACAATACCGCGTTTCTTCCTTAACTGAGCGGCATTCCCCCTGCTTTTGCTACTGTCATCTGTAAAACTGTAAACAGGATTATTGGTTTCGGTAAGCAAGTCACTAATATAGATGAGGAACAGAGTTGGTGAAATTGTTGGGCCTTGAGGCCCGCCCACGTTAGATAATGATTCCTTTGCCAAAATACTTGTCGCGTTCCATTGTAATCTGTTATTATATAAAAAGCGTAAAATTAAAGAAAATGCTTTAATTTTATTTAATAAAGATGAATGTGTTGCTTCAACTTCTGGTAATTTTAATAGCACCTGGCTGCCTTTGCTAAAAGCTGAAGTTGACAAGGGACACTTAATACTTTAAACCAGACTAATTAAATTCTTCTTAAACACATAATACCAAATTGTAGATATATAACACCCCAAAAGCGAATTAATTATTTCCCTAATAACACCTCAATATCACACTAACCTAAATTACCAGTAACCAATAATTAAACAATATGACATTATTGTTGTCATCTTGTCAAAGGTAATTCAAAACTACACGAGCTTTTTACTGTTTTATTTGCATTTACTAACCATTTTCATTTTTAGATTTTTTCGTTCTTGACAACGGGGGCCGATTTGATCCTCGAAACGTCGACCGTTTTCCAGTTTCTTTTAGGTTTTTCAGCTTCGTTAGGATCATTAAACTAGCACTTGTGCTGTTTAAATCCTGGAGCCAGAGCCGAAGCGGCTCTATTTTCCAACAACGTAAATTGAAGTGGAGAAAAAGGCAAAACATTGTAAGATAAATAAGGTTTTTAAGAGTTGTGTGGTGTTTTATTTACCATTAGCTTAATTTTGGTGGATATTTTAGCGCCTCAACAGCAGATTAGTGTGATTTTATTTCAATCAGAGATTTAAATTCACTTTAACTATTGAGCTAGTTCAACTCTGAGCTTTATCCACAATACCGAAACATATAATGATTGCACTTGACGCGCGTTTCGCTAATCATGTTAGGATTGTTGATTATCACAAATGATTGAAACTGGGTTTTAATCATTTCCTGATCATGCTAACATGGTTAGCGAAACGCGCGTCGAGTGCAAACATTCTATTTCGGTATTGTGGATAAAACCCTGATATACCTAGTGCATTTTGCCGAAGGTTCCAAACCTCAGCATATTTGTTATCTTAGGCGGAGCACCGATGGGGAACCGTATCCATGTGGGCATGGAAGAAGGGAGGAAGTTTTGGTTTGGGGGACTGGATTGTGCGCTTGTTACTAGATTAAGGTTCAAGTTACAGGTTTAGAACATCCAGAGAGGACCATACCCAGGACTGGATGAACAGATTTGGTGTGAGACAAAGTCTGCCGGACTGATAGATATCGTAAAAATTTATTGACCTTTGCAAGTTGAGGCTCATTGAGTCGTTTATAAGTTTATTTTATATGTTTACATAGCATTTTATAAATTGAAGTTCAAACTAAAGGCAGGGTGTGATTACTTAGTAGTTTCTACATTTTAGTAATTCACAATAAATTATGGAGAATATGGGCTACAACTAGTCTGATTATTCATATCTGTTTTCTTTTACCCATATTTATTATACATACAAGCCCGAATTTATTCATATCATTGCGACGTCAATCTAGCTTCAAAAATTGCCTCGAGACATGATAATCGCTGTTTAGCATAAGAATTCGAGACCTGAATTGCAGCGTATTTCCTCGCTCTCTAGACATCGAAAGCCGCTTAACGGAGTATAATATAAAAACAAAACTCTTACAGATGTAGGTATTCGGAAAAAAGTAAAATTGTTGTACTCTTCCTAAATTTCTGGATACAAATTGGCTGACGCTTAAAAAAACATAATGCTAGTACTTATGTTTCGTGAATAAGAAATAAATGTACCTACATAAGATGTTATCGAAAATATTTTTTTTGACGTGCATAAAATCAAATATATTTTGTTCAATTTTCCTCCTGTATACTCATATAATATATGAACTTAGTTTATAGATTTTTACGTGTTGAATTTTCAACCTCATGCTAAAATCTCTGTAGGTGAAACATGGAATAGGTAACGTTTATTATTGCAGCAAAAAAATCCGGAGAATTATTTTTAGATTGTATTTTTTGTGCATCTCTTAACCTTTGTATCTATACTTCAAAGGAGGTAGAGATGACGTACGGTCATTGTCACAAAATAATTTTGAAATCGGTGGATTGAAATTGTCCAAAATCTTTAAAATGTCAATTTACACTACAAAGGCACGTATGCAAATGGTTTTAAGCCACATCAATGCAATGCAATAGTTTTTTTATCCTGACCACCCAGTCCCGTCTAGAACAACAGTGCAATGGTTCTATCAAAAATTTCGAATCACTGACACTGGATGTACCGGGTGGCCAACTAAGGATGGACGTCGGCCATAACTCGGTAACCGTTAGTCATATAACTTGGAGAAGAAAATAATGTCGACTAAATCGGTTAAGGGAAATCGCTGGAAATTATTTTCAACTTTGTAGGATGGCCGCTAGGGAGCGCAACTGGAATGGTAAATAAAAAAAGGGCCTTTCCTCCAAAAATATGAATGTAAAGATATATTATAAATATTATCGTCGTAAAAAGTAGAAAATTTGTGACTTTTTTTATTTAAAGTACTTTGCTATATCTCATAATATATAGTGGTGGGGAAACGTCAAACATGTTTTCATTTAAATGGCCATAACTCAGCTATGTGTCAACAGAATTGAACAAACAAGGTCTCGTTTAAAAGAGCTTTTATTGCCTAATAATGTGCTGCATAAAAATTATCTGACATGAATTCGCCGTTATCGCTAGAGGGCGCTGCATATCATTGCAACAGTTATTGCGGATTTTTATGAAAAGTTCAAACAGTAGGCTATGTATCTTTTTACATTGTAGAGTAGAGGACGAAATTCCCTAAAATTCTACGCAAACCGTAACTTTCTATCCTTTTCTTACCAGAGATATCATTAAAATAAATATTAAGTGGCTGGATTATGCAACGTCTCCGCAATTTAAGGGGATATTCTATGTTACATAAATAGTTATTTACTTCTAAGATATTAAATGAAAAATAGTAGTTCCAATATATGATAAAAAAAAACCGCAATTGTCCTTAACACTGCCAATGTATGCACAAGAAAAGAGTAAAATATGTAAATAATCGTCTCTCTCAAACTAAGCAAAACCAACCCAAACTTACCCAAACTAACCAACACTAACCCAAAGTAACCAAAACCAACCCAGACTAACCCAAACTAACCAAAGCCAACCCAAACTAACCCAGACTAACCCTAAATTAACCAAAGTAAGAAAATAAGCAGGCGAAACTAAGTAAAACCAACCCAAACTAACCAACACTAGCCCAAAGTAACCAAAACCAACCCAAACTAACCAAAGCCAACCCAAAAAAACCAAAACTAGCCCAGACTAACCCTAAATTAACCAAAGTATGGAAATAAGCGCGCAAACAAGCTCGCCACGCGCGCTTTTATCTTCACTATCTCAAACTAAGCAAAACCAAACCTTTTTTTTAGGAGGGATTCGGAGATGCTTATCTATGCACACCGAGACCCATGTTGTTCTTTTGAGCCCGGTAGTGTGAGACTACCCACTAAAACCTTTCACCTACTTCTTCCCTGGAACCGCCGAAAGGCATTACTTCAGGGGCAATCTCCTATATGTTCCTTCTTTCGATCTCTCTTCTTGCTTCTTCCTTTGCCTTTTCCCTCATTATTACTCTCATCATGTTTGTGACAGCGTTCCAAGTCTTTTTATTTGTCAGAAGTAAATCCGCCATATTTTCTCTATCTACGACCTTGTTACATTCCAGGGAGGCCCCCCGCCTTGTTTTCTCAAACCTGGTGCAGTCAAAGATGGTGTGTCCCGGAGTATCCTGCTCCCCACAGAACCAGCACTCATCACTTTCTTGTTTTTTAATCTTTTTAAATATGCTCCGAAAATCCCATGTCCCGTGATCGCTTGCGTCACCTCGTAGTCCATTTCACTCCACTTTCAATTCGTCCACGCGTTTACGTCCTTTATGAAGTACTTTGCCCATCCATTATATTTCTGCCACTTTACCTGCCACTTTTTCATGAGATCCTCCTTCGCCTCTTTCGCGTAGCGCTTTCCATTTTTATGAATTACCGTGCGCTCCGAAATTTGTAGTTCTATTGGCGGCAGTCCTGCCACGACTTCTATCGCCGCCCCGGCATCTATTTCGGCATCAACAACTGATTTATGTGAACAACAATCTTATGCAGAACTAAATAATGAAAGTAATCACAATGAAAATTACCCTGTATTAAAAACCAATCGCCATACAATAACACTGAGTCATCATCATTTCAAGTATTGTTAAAACTTATGGAGAATTGCCACACAATACTTGACACTAGTGAAGCTTCTATCCAAAAATGTTTAGCTCGTCTCCAAAAAGTCACCACCAGAAATGCATGGGACAGTTTTTTATGTACGGCAGGTTCCATTATCCCTTTAAGGCGTTGTCGTACGGCAATTCGTGTACAGCCAACGACCATTGCCAGAAGAAGACCTGGTATTACAAGAGGCAGTAAGAGGATGCCCAGTGGAAGACCAGCCTGTACTGAAGAAAAAAACCATGAGTAGTAAAAAGAAAACGAAATTTACATCTAAATGGGGAACGAAACATAGAAAATGCAAAATCGCATGGCAGTGGACACTAGGAGCTAATAAAATATATGTTTTTACAACCTTTTAATTTGTGTTAAGGTATTTAGTTTTTATATTGCATTTTAAATATTTAAAATACATTCTCGTGCAACTTTAATTTACTGCCATAAGGTACACGGCGATGACTCGATTCTGGCAATAAGTACTGTTATCTGGCATACATCTGTATTTTTAAATCCCTTGCAAAACGTACATGACTGTGACTCCGCAATGGCAGAACGTACTGCTATCTGGCATCAACCAATCTACGCTTTCTGTAGAGACATGCCGTTTGCCATAATCATGTACGTTGTGCTTATATGCATCCCGTCCGGCCCCGGAGCCTTCCTGCTTTTCAATTGCTGTACTGCTGTTTCAAGTTCCTTTTTTTGAAAGAGTGGGATATCCTCTTCTTGTATCCTGGGTTTATCCCATATTGTTTTATTCTTTTGTGGGAAGAGCTTTCTTATTTGTTCTTTGACCGTTTCATCACTGAGTGTCCTTCCTTATTGAAGTTTCAATCTCTTGGTGACAATCTGATACGCTTTTCTCCACACGTCTCCGTTTAACTCGTGACACAGTTGCTTCCACTTCTCTGCTTTACTTTTCCATATAAGATTTTTTAGCTCGTTTTTAATGTTTTTATACTGCTTTTTAAGATCATTTGGTTGCTCTCTTAATCCTGATTGTCCTCTAGTCCTGGTGAGCTTTCTTCTTATTTGATTACATGAAACTCTCTTCATAGCAATCTCGTTGTTCCACCAGTATGCAGGGGGGCGCTCTGGGTTCCTTCCTGTTTTCCTCGGGAAGTGACTATCACACATTTCTCACATACCTCTCGATAGTTTCTCCGGCGTTGCCACAGGATTGCTTGAGAACATATCCCTGCAATCGTCGGCGAATCTTTTCATCGCGTCTTCTCCCATACGCCATCCCTGTTGTGTTGCAGAGGCAGAAGTTCTTCTAGATGTTTCTAGTTTAATGTCAAATTTGATTGTGGTATGATCACTTAAATTCTCCTGTTCTTGGTAGACTTTCCATCCGTTTACTTTGTCACATAGTCCTTCTGTTGTTGCCGTGAAGTCTATAACTGATGTTCCAATCGCCCCCTCGAAAGTCGGAGTATCACCCACGTTTGCAATTATCAAGCCATTTGACGCAATCCAGTCTTCAAAAATTCTGCCTCTACGGTTCATCTCCGTAGATCCAATAGCAAAAGTTTTTGCATTTAAGTCCCCTCCCACGACTACTTCCTTGCTTGCTCTCCTCAAATGTTCATCCATCTCCCACAGTAATCTCTCAAAATCCTCAATCTTTCCATTTGGTGAATAATAGCATGAAATGACGACACAGTCGTCCATCTCCGCTCCCACATGTCCTTTCCCCTTGAAGATTTTCGTTACACTCATTTTTCTATCTATATTTAGAAAGCTATCACAGTCCTCGTCACAAAAGTCATAATCTTGCATTTTTTTGTTTGGTTCCTGCCCTATTACTATGTTAATATCCTCCTCGTATACCGTCTTTCGTAGCATGTCCTGTGCCGCTCTGCACCTATTTAGATTCAACTGGATCACCTTGATGCTCATATGTGATTTCCCTTTCGCCTGTTTTCTCGCTCCTCTTATATCTTTCCTCACTAATCAATTTCCTATACTCTGGGCACCTCGTCGAATCCGTACGGTGTCCCTCTTTCTTGCAACTCCCACAATATGGTGTATTAGTACATTCCTTTGCTTGATGATCCTCCTTCCTGCAATGTATGCACGTTATTGTGCGATCTATCCCTTGACATTTCCTCTTAACATGCCCAAAGCCTAGACATTTATAACATCTTGTTATGCGGAATTGTTCCCTAATTCTGCAGTTTGTCCATCCAATCCTTACTCTACCATCCGTTGGAATGTTCCTTTCTGCTCTTTTATCCACCGCAATTGTGGCAATTTGGCAGCCACTACTATTTAGTTTCATGCTTCTTACTTCTATATGTTTTCTTTTTATACCTGTATCCCTCTCAATCGCTGTGATCACTTCTTCGTCGGTAGTAGTTTCGTCTATATCTAATATGGTAAAATTCTTCATGTTTCCTTTTATGTCGACTACAGCATTTTGGGTTTTCTTTTGGATCTCTAGTTTCAATATGTCCGCCTTTTCTTTTCCTCCTCTTATTCTCATAACTAGATCCCCGTCTCTTGCAGACTTTTTCAGAGAAGCGACCTCAATGCCCATTGCCCTGATGTCGATTGAATTTTTGATCTCTTTTAGGATGTCAGATTAACTCCTTCCCCCAGATTTGACTACGATAGTCTCCGTTTCTCTCCCCCAAATTTGGTTGCCTTGCACACTGGTTGTGCGGCTTAGTGTTCTTAGGCGCCTCCTAGCAGGCAGAAGAATTTTCCACTCTATGTCTTCCTGTCTGGATATATATTCTGCGATCTTTCGGATGTACCCATAGTCGCTTCTCTCTGTTGCCGCTACTGCTATCTTTTTTCTATTGTTCTGCTTAATTTTATCCTT